>CM033643.1:6709455-6807087 GCA_019512145.1 Engystomops pustulosus | reverse complement strand
TGGGGGCATGTGCTGTGACCACCTATCTACTGGGGGCATGTGCTGTGGCTACCTATCTACTGGGGGCATGTGCTGTGGCTACCTATCTACTGGAGGCATATGCTAAGGCTACCTATCTACTGAGGAGCATGTGCTGTGGCTACCTATCTACTGGGGGACATATGCCGGGACTACCTTTCTACTGGGGGCATGTGCAGTGGCTACCTATCTACTGAGAGGTATGTGCTTCGGTGGCTACCTATCTACTGTGGGGAATGTGCTGTACTACATACAGTATATACCGTATATGCATTGTTAATGTATTTTGCATTTTATGTGTTATATGAACACACTCTTAATTCATTAGGGGGTGCAGTATACATAATATATTAGGGGTGCTGTACTCATTACAATTAATTTCAGGGAACTTTATTTATTGGAGAATGAATATGCAATGTGGCATAATAGCATAAAATGGGAACTAAAGTGGGTGGGGGGGGGAATCTTACCAGTGAGGTCCCAAAAAATTTGTAGTGGCAGTCCTGGCTTATAGTTAGGTCATTAGTAGTATAGCCTGTATTTTCCACTACTACCTTGATCATATACGGCATCGGACTCTGTCACAGATATGCATAATGAAAGGACATTTTGGTAAGAAAAAGCAGAAGCTGAAATAAGCTAAGACCCCCCCAAAAATAAGATTATAAAGATTTCTTATACATGTACAATAAAGAAAAATGTGGATTTTCCCTTTAAATTTGTGGTTTGTTTTTACTTAATATTGGATAATGGAGATTATAGAGATGTACTGACCTGCACTGGTGTGAATAAACACTTGGGGTGAGGCATTATTATTTTCTGCAGCAGAATCTTTATGTCCTTGTATCTCTTCTCTCTCAGCTCACGGCAGATGTGACTGGAATGGCCACTATATTCACTTCTATGGAAGTTCCGAAAATCGGTGTTCGACTCCCATTGAATAGAGACTAGAGATGAGTTGACCCGATGGTTGGGTTTGGGTTCGGCATTCAGTTCGGTCACCTGACACGGACATATTGCTGGATCGTCAGCTGAACAGCCAATCCGGCAAATTGGCGCTCCTAGCAACTAGCCTTGGCTGTGATTGGCCAGGGTTACTCCAATTTATAAAATAGGTACAGGTCCCATAGTGAACCATTCAATGTTTATAGCATATCCTTTGGATATGCAAAAAACCTAATAGACCCCAGGAAGCCTTAATCCAACCAAAATAATAAATTACACATCGGTACAGGGAATTGGGTCATATGAGTCGGATATACCTACCTCATTAAGGGGTTAAAGATCACATTTTAGGTAATGGTAACCTCGCAGCAGAGCTATTCCTTCTTCTAGCACACCTGTAGATCTATGTAATCCTTACAGCCAAGGGAGTCGTTGTAGTTAATACACAGCAATAAAGTCCCAGATTTTCTCAATCCACGTTAATCCCGCCTCTCCTACCGCCTCCCGTCAGTCTTTACACTGGAAAAAAAATGAGGTTGTGAAGCCATGAACATAAGATTGAGGGTAATTCACATACTGCAGATTTCTGCAACTGATCTGGTGGGTAAAATCTAGTAGATAAACGGTCTCAGAAATTTGGGTCTTCCTATGATGTCCAGTGTCCTACAGCACAAGTCAGGGGGACAAGTACTAGCCTACACTTATTACTCAATGTACTGAACTAAATGTACAGAATTAGAGATGAGCAGACCAGAACTTTAAATTTGGGTCCGGAGTTCGGGATCATCCAGACATATTGCCCGATCGGTGGCCTTGAAGCTAATCCGACAAATTTGATTCCTCTAGCTACTTGCCCCAGGCTATAAATGGCCTGGGATGTCCCAATCTAGTAAATTAATGCCTCTAGCTAGTAACCATGGCTGTAATTGGCCTGGGGTGTCCCCTGACTAATCACAGCTACGGCTAGTAGCAAGGGATGTCAACTTGGCCATATTGGATGCCCATCTGCCGATCCAGCAACATATCTCTTTCACGTGGGACGAACCAGAACTCCTGAACCAAACTTAAGTCCGGGTCCACTCATCTCTTTACATCAGGGTCATTGTTTAGAAAAAACTTCACAGGTCTGGTCTGAGGAGACCATGGCATCTGAGAGGTTACTTTCAATTAAAGTGAAAGTACCAGAATGTCCCCCCTGAAGATTGGAGGAACCATTGTATACCTATAGCAAACAGAAGCCTTCTTACGACTCTACGATATGCAGGTCCTATATAACTACCAAGCCCTGACTGCAGAATACTGAACATGTTCGAGGCCCCTGTGCATCCAGCTCCCATATAACTACCAAGCCCTGACTGAGTAGTACATGTTCAAGGCCACTTAAAGAGGCAAGACAAACACAAAAAAAACCTTTCAAAATGGTCTTTTATAAAAACATTAACATTTTAATCACCACTTCTCTCCCAAGAAAACATATAAAATCAACAAAATCATAAACACACTAGACATCCATGTGTCCAAAAAGCCACAACTTTTAAAATATAAAAATATGTATCCCATCTGGTGAACTGCGTAATAGTGAAAAACAAATCTAAAGGTCCACATCCCCACTTTTTTTTCAATTCTCCATGATGTAAATCATTTTTATTTAGAAAAAGTGATGAAAACATCCTAAATTTCCATCATAAGTGGTGTTACTAAACACTACAACCCATTACACAGCTCCACATGTTGATACCTTTTTAATGGTATTAACAAATTTTTTTTCCAAGTTCTTTGTAGGAAATTGGTAAAGGAATTATACAGGAACAATTTTTTTATGATTAAAGGGATACTCCAGTCAAAGCTAAAGACTTGAATAATACACGGTACAAGACCAGAAGGGAGGAGCAGAACTCCTTCTCATTGTATTCCTACAACCTGGAATCCTGCTCCTCCCTACTCGCCTTATAGAGCAAAGTAAGTAATATTGTAAATAATAATATAAATACTGTATATACTCGAGTATAAGCAGACCAGAGTATAAGCCGAGACCCCTAATTTCAACACAAACGGGGAAAACCTATTGACTCGAGTATAAGCCGAGGGTGGGAAATGCATTGGTCACAGCCTCCAAGTATATAGTTTGCCAGCCCCGTGTACTATATAGTTTGCCAGACCCTCTAGCATATATCCTGCCCAGCCCCTGTAGCATACAGCCTGCCCAGCCCCTGTAGCATACAGCCTGCCCAGCCCCTGTAGTAGGAAAAAAAAATAACACTGTACTCACCTTTCCGACGTCCCCCGTAGGTCCTCTTCTGTCTCCGATGCTCCAGTGCTGCTCCTCTTTGGGTCTCCGTGCTAGGCCGGCACACAGAATGACGTCAGCCGCTTGCAGACATCATCGTTTGTGAGCCGCTGGCATCGCGAGGGGACCCGAAGAGGAGCCGAACTTCCCGAAGAGGAGCAGAAGAAGCCAAAGAGGATCCGAAGGACCCGAGGTGGCACCGGAGCATCGGAGACAGTAGAGGACATCAGAAAGGTGAGTTTTGACTTTATTTTTTTAGTTGACTCGAGTATAAGCCGAGTTCGGGTTTTTGAGCACAAATTTTGTGCTGAAAAATTAGGCTTATACTCGAGTATATATGGTAATATATGTAAATAACCCTTTATTAGGGATATACATACCACACACCCAGACCTTGCGGATATCAGGTCCTTGTTATAGTCCTTTATTTTAGAACATGTGCAAGGCTCCTGTCTGCGGAGAAGCTGCAAAAGGAATCGGTGATCTTTGTGGCCAACCATCCACTAACCCCTGAAAGATAGACCTTGGCATTCATCAAATTGGGTTTCTACTGGAGCTCTAGGTACTATTGCAGTTTCTGTGATACAAATAGGCAAATCAAACCTGAAAGAAATGGATAATTTACCCTGTAGTCAGGGATTAAAGGGGTTTTCCACAAAGAAAAGTTAGACCATATCCACGGGACAGGGCCTAACTTGCTTATCAGTGGAGGTCTCAGTGCTGAGACCCCCGCAGATTGCGAAAATGACATCGCTCCATCAGACTAATGGAGCAGACGGCAGCGCATGACGGTTCTGCTCCATTAATCTCTATGGAGCAGACGTAAATTACGAAGCGCCGCACTCACAGATCTCCGTCAGCTCCATAGAGAGTAATGGAGCAGAACGGTCATCTGGGTCGTCCGCTCCATAAGTCTGACAGAGCGACAAGGGGTCCAACAAACCCCTTGTTTTTGCAATCTGCGGGGGTCTCAGCACTGAGAACCCCACTGATCAGCAAGTTAGGCCCAAACCCGTGGATAAGGCCTAACTTTTCTTTGTGGGAAAACCCCTTAAATACTGCAATGGGCCCTGAGCTGTATGAATATTATATCCGCTACAAGTCTGGAATTACTTCCTACATCTGGTACTAGAATCAGCTTCTTGGGGAATGGAGGATGTGTCCCTTATGCTTGCTTTTAATTTGTGGACCTTTGGAGGACCTTCAAAGTTCCTGAAATGGCTCGTGTATTGAGAACAGGAACAGATGTATGAGGATTTAATGGGTGAAGGTCCTTCTGAGTATAACATTTGGTGGGTGATCGGGGTGGCCAAGGGCCCACTAGAAGGCTTAAGCCCCGGGCTACCACCCACACCCCCTATATTATACTCCACTATTGTCTGTGGTGATCGAGAGGTCATATAGCGAGAGGTAACATAGATCCCTTCTATCCTGGGTGGCAGAGGTATGATAGGGGGCATGTTGCTGTAGGACCCCCTATGTTCATCACTGCATACTGAATACCCCCCACACCTGTGTCCAGTTACCCCACTATTAGCAGACTTGCCCCTGTAGTTGTTACACTGTCCCTCACAGTAAATGGTAGCGGTGTGTGCGCTCACATACTTCACATTCTTCCTTCTCGTCCTTAATGTTCGTACCTTTCCTTAGGGCATGTGAAGTGGATGTGAACTTAAACAAGGAATCATTTTTGACCATGACAGACTGTTTTCTATTTCCAAAAAATAGAACAGGCTTATATCCAAACCTGAATGGAGGAGTAATAAATAATAACAATATGTGAAGCACATTGTACTCCGGCCCAAGCCACCCAAAGAGCTGGAAATGAACGCTGCAAGAAAATGTGAAGGATATACGTATGTTCAGTATAACAAGCTTCTTAAAGGGATTTTCCAGTAAAAAAAAATTCTCGATCTTGGACATGAATCCCCATAGCACATCAATGGGGTTTATGGAGAGGGCTCAGGGGCAGATTGGGGGCTGCCATATGATACAGCCATGGTCAGTGCTGAGAATTAACCTGTTAGATGGTGTGGACGAACTTTAGGTAACCTTTCAACAAGAATAGGCACAATAAACATTACTCACCCCCCCCCCCCCACACACACACACACACACACACACCTACCCCAATGTGCCTTTGGTGATAAGTGCAGTCCCGGCGTCCCAGATTGAATCTGCCTCCTCCCAACAGCTAAATCAACTCCCCAAACTTATGACTATGTTAGGCCCTCCTATTGGTGTGTGGCCCCGCCCATCGTCACATGTCCCCGCTCATCATGGGGTTCATGTAATGGTAATGGTAATGTAATCAGCAGTTTCCCACAAGGTGCTCACTGATAAATACACCATACAGTGAGAGAGACAGCATTCTGGTAAGGACAGGGAGTAGACTTCCTGCCTACTGAGGCCGAGATTTGAAGAGACACTGAGCTGTCAATCAAAAAAGGGAGGTGTGGTTCACTGGCAGCTTGGAGCAGACATGACTCTTCTATTTAAAATATGACTCATCTATACTCATTTGCATACCCAATGGCTGTAATTAAGGTTCAGTTACTCAGTGGCAGATCATTTTAGGTGATATGGGGAGGATTTTTCAACTTTACCAGCAGGTATTAGAGGTAAAAGGGGTAAAATTTTAATGACAGGATGTTATTAGTGGCAGAGCATTCACAATGTCACATTGGGACCCATCAGCACCACATGACACTAGTCACAGCCGAAATACTCTCAGAGGCTCCAAGACATATCATCTGGAATCTTCCATTATAGCCTGCAGGAGGCAGTTTGATCAGGAATCAGAAAAAAATCTTTCTAAAAAGTGCCTGCGTCTTAACTCCAAAAGTCAGGAGCATCCAGCCCCGTCCTGGAGATCAGGTGAAGTGCTGATAAAGTATTTCATCTAATCTCTGAGAGCCTCTGCACTGCTCTCTCACTTCCCTGGCATCCGGACAAGTATTTTTGCAGGACTTAGGTTCATTCACACGAACGTGTGATTTCTCCAGCCCTGAATTTGTAAAGCATAACAAAATTATATATATTTTGTATCTATATGACCGTACTGATCCAACGTATAAAGGGCATGTGCAATATGGACCACACAGTGGAAGCAACTGTAAATAATGGCACCACTGTATAGTTTTGTCAATTCAACTGCATATTGAATTTTATTCAAGCTTTCTAGCAGATTACATAGAATATGTAAGGGTAACACTAGAACATTGCAGCTCTGCCCCAATTACCTAGTGATAAAAGCCGCAATACCAGGTACAGCCAGTAGGCAAGGGGGGCGCTGTTTCTGAGGAAAAATAAGAGAAGACTTTGTACTTATCTCATACAGCCATTAGAGACATGGTAATGACGTTAAGTGGTGATCTAGCCAAATACCAGAGAGTGACTGACAGAGCCGCATTCATACGCCATATGGTCTATGTATTTCACTCTCACGGTTCACTATATCTCCTCTAGCTCTTATCTAATGATAGCTATCAGACACATATTTCTTTGATTTTCTTTTCATCCTGGCAGCAACATACATAAAAATGTCTGTGCTGCTCTGTTTCACGAATGTAATATCATCTATTACCAAGCACAAAGATCTGTATGTGGATCAGCAGAGAGCATCTTAAAGGGATTCTACCACGTAACAGGGTAATCAGATCTTATCCAGCACCACGTGCTGCTCTACTATATATGCTCTCATATAATATACTATGTTATAGGTGTTAAAGAGGACCTGAAGAACTCCTAGGAGAAACGGTGAGAGTCCGAGTCACTCTGCCCACAAGCAGTAACTGGTAGTGAGAATCCTCATTACCCAACCTACACACAGTGATTGACAGGGAGAGTCCTGATTACCCCACCCACACACAGCGATTGACAGTGAGAGCCCTGATTACTCCGCCCACACACAGTGATTGACAGGGAGAGTCCTGATTACTCCGTCCACACACAGTGGTTGACAGTGAAAGTCCTGATTACTTTGCCCACACACAGTGATTGACATTGAGAGTCCTGATTACTCTGCCCACACACAGTGATTGACAGTGAGAGTCCTGATCACCCTGCCCACACACAGTGATTGACAGTGAGAATCCTTATTACCCTGTCCACACACAGTGACTGACAGGGAGAGTCCTGATTGCTCCGCCCCCACACAGTGATTGGCAGCGAGAGTCCTGATTACCCCTCCCACACACAGTGATTGACAGTGAGAGTCCTGATTACTCCGCCCACACACAGTTATTGTCAATCCTGATTACTCTGATAGAGGAAGATAAATATATAGATAGATATGAGATAGATATGAGAAAGATAGATATGATATAGATAGATGATAGATAGATAGATAGGAAAAAAAGAGAAGTCCGGAGCAGCACTACTGGTTAAGTGATAAAGTGGTGCAAAGCCGTAAGTTCCGTGGCAAGCGGTCTTTTGTAGATAAGTCCAAAAAATAGGCAGCACTCCAAGGTTGTAGTCAAAAATGTGAGGGTGAAGCTTTATTCCATGGCGACGTTTCGGTGGTTTAATCCACCTTTATCAAGCATAACAACAATCATTACATACCAGCTATTTAAAGGTGCATAGTGCCTCTCATTGGTCAGATGGTGGTAAAGTGCATACAGGTAAGCACATACAGAAACAGCATTAAACGTGAATATTCATGATGACATATTACAATTCATACATGTTATATATATTGGCAGTGAAAATTCATAATGCAGTGGCGATAAAGTGCAATAGTGTCAAACATTAAAAACAGGAAGTCCCACCTATCGGGATATGACCAGCCCACGTCTCCTTCTCCATTCATAAAGTTGGTACACACCTGTGATTAAAGCACCTGTATAGGCGCGATGTTCAGAGTGAATAGCGGAAGTGTGTGGTGTAAGCATATCATCGGCTCCCCTGCAGTGTCACAATGGGAGCTACTTCCGGGGAATATCAGGTGCGTGTGCGCCACAATCAGGTGCGTGTGCGCCACAATCAGGTGCACATGCGCCATAATGGCAAGAGGCGAAGCGGTGGCCATCTTAGATGAGGGCACGTTCCCAGAACAGACCAGCTGTAGGGTAAATGAAGGCAAGTATAAAAATACAGAAGTTGACAATCAGGGCATCAATGGGTGCGTCTAGCGTGTACTCACAGTATACCTGTGAGTTCGCTTTTCGCAGAGGGTCGTCCAGGGGTCGGGTGTCAGATGAAATTCCGTCACTCCGCCTTAGGGCGATGCAACTCCTTAGCCCAAGCCCTGATAGCTGTCAACGGGGGCGATAACCCCACCTCCAAATATCTGTCGCTGTGGTCCTTTTCTCAGGGTATAAGTGCCATTGTGATGGAAAATTGAACAATTGCGATGTAGGTGTGTAGAAAAGGGAGACGTGTAAGCGAAATTGGCCCATCCATTATACACGTTTAATGCTGTTTCTGTATGTGCTTACCTGTATGCACTTTACCACCATCTGACCAATGAGAGGCACTATGCACCTTTAAATAGCTGCTATGTAATGATTGTTGTTATGCTTGATAAAGGTGGATTAAACCACCGAAACGTCGCCATGGAATAAAGCTTCACCCTCACATTTTTGTCTACAACCTTGGAGTGCTGCCTATTTTTTGGACTTAGATAGATAGATAGATATGAGATAGATAGGTAGAGAGATAGATAGATAGATAGATAGATAGATAGATAGATAGATAGATAGATAGATAGATAGATAGATAGAGATAGATGAGATAGATATGAGATAGCTAGGGATAGATATGCGTAATGATAGATCGATAGATAGATAGAGACCGAGCTCGCTACTAGATAGACTAGAAGATAGATATATGAGATAGATAGATAGAGGGATAGATAGATAGATATCTATAGACCAATCACATTTCGAAATCTTAAAGTTCCCAGAATAAAGATCCATGATAGGACAAATAAATTAGATTGTTATTTTTCAAACTGTTTTGTCGACCACAAATATTTTCCGACCTCACTGTGAAGTCACACTGCGTTCCTATGAAAGATGCATGAGTGAACGCGCCGATAGAAATATGTGGATTTTACAAAATACATAAATCAAAACCATGCCCCATGATTACCTTATGATCGGAGAGTGCAGGTGTATATCCGATCACGGCGCTGCCATGTGCATCTAATAAAGCGCTGGCTCCTTGGTTGCTCTCAGATCTAGAAGGGATGGCTTATAAGGAGGATGATTAATGGGCGCACTGATAAAAGCCGCCCCCGAACATGTGGTTACTATCATTATTAAATTCTAGGAAATATGAACGTTAATGAGTGAAGATACTTATTCCGACCATCATCAAAGTAACTCAGGAACACTAAAAGAAATTTTCTGATTTTTTTTTTTATTGATCCTGAAACGGTCTGAAATCTGAATCCTAATAGAAGAATGTAAAATGTGCCATCATAGAGGAAACATGTTTTTACAGGTGCACCAAAATATCTGTTCCTATTGAATACTGGACGAAGACAATGTAGAGCATAGTAAAAGGTGGGGTACCCGGCCTCCACCGCCACATGGCATCATTATTATCCAAATCTATTAGGACTTTCATGTCACCGTTTCAGAAAAATCACATTTTTGTGGTCTAAGATATCAGGTAACACTAGAGGACATATGTTTAAGAGACAGGAGAGCAAAAAAAAATAAGAAAAATTTAAAGGCAGTCTAACAGCAAGCAAGGGTGGGGTGATAGACACATTTGAGGCTTTTCTATAATGAGGGAACTTCTCTCTGCTGCCCCTTTTTAGCAGGAATTCCACGCCCTATGCCCAAATACACATATATATGTCAACATATTTGATGTCCCGGGCTTGAGAATGGCAAAAGCATGGATGTTGCTCTACTCACAGGAATGAGCATTCACTAAACAATACACCATAACAAATCACCCGAACACAAAATATGGAGGTTCTTAGACAAGGGTTATTGTCTAGCTCTAAAACTCATCCCTAGTGCAGTGGGGCTACCTATGGCACAGGGCCAGAGGTGGCGCTCGGAGCCCTCTCTGTGGGCACCAGGCAACATCAAGACAAAAGGCACATTTCAGGACTCTCCTCCTGCAGTCACGAGCAGCCCAGGATGTGCCACCTTTACCGTTATTTTAAATGTGACTTGAAGTGCAGGAGGAACAAGTAGGTGTGGACAGATTGGACTTATCATTGATAGTCCCTTCTCTGGACCTAGGATCATCTGTTAGGAACCTAGAAGGGAACTCGCGGATGCTAATACATTGAAACCGGTAAGTTACTTTAATTTGGCACTTGTGAAAAATATGTGGCTTTTGCTGTAGTTTTGGAATCAGTCCCTAAAAGGACGCCATCTCTGCCCTAGCATATCTACAATATCATTGTAGTTGTCCCAACATTGTTAATGGCCTTCACGTGGCACAAATTGTCTAATCCCCCTACCCAGTACCATCTTTCTTATAACGGCCCTATCCTTAGATCATTTATAATTCCTTTAGCTCCTCTTTTGGCAGCCCCCATTTTTAATGCCTCAAGTTCTTTAGTCCTTCTTTCTTATAAACTCCATTTCCTTCACCCCCACTTAAAATGCCCCCTTTGCGTAGCCCTTCATTCTAATGCCCTCCACTGTAGCACTCTGTCTATGCCTCTTTCAGAAGCCTCCCCATGCAGATAATGCCACCTTCTTCGCCCTTCAACCCATTCCCCTTTCTTTACACTTACAATGATAATGCCATTACTAATGCCCCAACTACTTAGCGTCCTTCCACATTTTCTTTCCTTGCAGTAAAATTAACAGAACATTTAGGACACTCTCATTCCTTTCCTGCTCTCCAGAAGCAGAAGTCTACATGCTTGTTGACTTGAAAGGGGCAGACACATTGGGGCGCTATTTCCTACTAGGTCCGCGGAGCACATTTTGGCGGGTTTCCGAACGATTTCCGTTCTGAGCACATCGCGCCGGGGATTGTGTCGCACACAATGGATTTTGGAAGCACGGCACCGGCTTGCACACGACACAAATCTGGGGGTGGGCCGTCGGACTCCGACTACGCGCGGGATTTAACATTTAGAATTGTGTGGCAAGGACAGGCACTTACAAGCACCGGAAGAGAAGGCGAACTCCAGCGGACCTGTTCAGGGAAGGCGACGGATGCAGACCCGGGCGCATGAGGCGCAGGACAGGACCAGGTAATTTGCCCATAAGGTCTGAGACTCCAATGGGAATGATGGGTTTCCAGGATGGAATACAATGGGACAGAAGTGATCTAACGAGATGAAAGGGGGAGGTACTTTCAGGACAGGGCCATATGGCGGTGTGATGGTTTCTTTCTCTTTAAATTACTGCCTAAACTACAAGTTTTTTACCAGTAATTTGCAAAAAAAGAAAAAGGAAATAACTGAATCCTCGAACCATTAACTAATTCTTCTCATTTTTGTAATCGTTGAATAAAATTTTGTTTATTTACTTACGTTTTTTTTTATGCTTAGTCTTGGCAGTGTCGAAGCTGGAATAGCAGGTGGTGCAGCCGCAAGTTTCCCAACTGCCTTTGAAATCACATAAAATAAAGTTGAAATAATTAAGGAAAATTATACAAGATTATCCCGGTTGCAAAATGTAATCACTCACTTTTTTTATGTCGATTAGGAAAGGGAATTGATTGGGAAAACAAATGGATTAGCGGAGTTATGTTTCTTATGTACAAAATTGGAGAGAAAAAGCTGGAGCACGAGAGCAGAAAAAGTAATAATATCCCATAGATTGGGAGAAAGAGTCATTTTTAATTTTTGAACTTTAATATTTTTTTTCTTTTGGTGAGAAGTCATTCCAGGAGTAGTATGGTGTTTATGATAAAGTACACACATAAAGAAAGTATTATAAGAAGTAGATCTGGGACATCAACAAATAAGGCTAATAAAAACACAATGGGGCACATTACTTACCTGGTCGCTCGCGATCCAGCTGCGCCTTTTCCTCGAGGATTAGGGTCTCTTCCCGCAATTCACTAGGTAGTGCGCCGATGTCCACCAGTTGTGCTGCTGCGCTGAGTCCGCCGGAGTTCACCATCCTATCCTGGGTGCAGGTAAACGCGTATCAAGCGGACTTTTTAAAAAAAAAATACTGGGGTTGTTCGAACTCGACGCGTTTCCGACGGCCATGCACCGTTTCCGTCGCATGCATGCCGGCGACGATGTGCGCACCAATCCAATCGCGTGCACCAAAATCCCGGGACAATTCGTCGCAAACCGGTAATTTACGGAAAACCGACGAAAAACAGCGATGAGGGCCTTAGTATGATGACCCCCAATGGAAGGAAAAACCAGTACTGTAGTAAAAAAAACGTTAGAGGAAAAAGAATGTAGTGGGTTAGGTAAGTGTTCTTAGGTGCACCATTAAAGGGTAACTGTCCTAAAAACCAACACGTAAACCCAGAACAGCACCTATACAAGTCTAACTGTAGTTCCGTTGTCGCCTCAAAAAACGGCCTTCATCACCCCTCTTTTTTCATAGAACCAGTGAAGAAACGGGAGAGTTTGGATCCAGTTACACTCCCATGCGAACTCATGAATGCTCTGCCTGGTAAACTCGCCCCTCGCACTGCTCCCCTTCCCCCTCACTACAATCTGGCTATGAGATTACTGCGCATGTGCAAGTATTATGGCAGAGCATGATGTGACTGACACCTACAGACCAGTCTCTTTAGGAGAGGAAACATGTGCACCCATTCTACTTGTCCTCCACTACCAAACCCTTATTGATGTGCGACAACTGTTGATTTGCCCGTTTCCACATCGTATTACTGCACCTATGATGAGTTACCTTAAGGCATTAAAATATGGTATTAAGATAAATGTTCCCTTAAGTAATTTTTCCAAAGTGGAGCAGAAGGCTATAATATGTCTAGAAGTTTACAATTAAATTTTATCTTGTTACTTTTACGTACTACTTTCATTAACTGAACTAAACTTCACCCAAACAGCATTAACAAAGACACGATGTCTACCTCTATATTATGACATGCGATTCCAGAAGAGGAAGAAGGAAAATACCAGAAAACCCAACGTACCTGGAAGCGATACAGATTGCATACTGAAGGTAATACTGCACTGGTAATTTAAGGACGAGGACATTGAGGACTGTCAAAGGTTGGGCAAAGATGTTGACCAGATATGTTCGGTACCCTCTTAATTAAGATTGTTTAGACTTTCTATCTTGGTTTATAATGCCTTAGTTTTTTTTACCAAAAAATTTTCATAATAATTGATTGACAAGGAAATATCTAGGACTGCACACCATTGTAGAAAAATCTGACAAGATATGGCATGGTACATGATGGTACTCAATGGTACCCGACGGTACTAAGCTAAATGGCACATTGATCCCCTTTGGGCTGGTTTATTATTTAAAGTTGAAATTAAAGACAATGGCTCTCTTGGTGGTATTAAGGAACAATTCCTCTGTCATAGCGGTCTGGAGCCTCTCTAAAGGCTCCAGGTATGCCAAGCGCCCGTTACAATGACCTCTATCTTGTTTAGGGATTTAGTAGATTAGACTTACATTGCCAAGCTGGGTTGGAGTATAACCAAAAAAATTTGTTAAAAATAAGAGATCAAAAATATAAACTTAAAAAAAAAAAACATTTTAAATCTCCTTAAAGGACCTCAAATGACAGATGAAATAGATATACATTTCTAATATGTGTCTCTAAGTATTATATCTCACCCACAAAAAGGACCTTAGACTGATCGTTATTCAAATAATATAATATTGGGTACAAAACATGAATTAATTACATAACAAAAAGTCATTTGGACCCCACAGTAAAAGCCTTAAAACAAGGCACCATACAAATTATAGCCGTTTCTTGTCGATTCCACCAACATTTGGATAAGACCACAATTAGCTGGCCTTGATGCGCTAAAGAAAGGGGTTCTCAACCAGTGGATAACAATCCTTGGCCAGCGGTCACCTAAGTCCTCAGAAATATGTTTCCGAGCCAACCCATGCTGCTAAGAAATCCTTTACACAGGAGAGCAGAGAGCTGCAGCAGACGAGTGGCTATCGGAGGCAGGCAGGTAAGTAAGTACTTTTGACTGCTGGCCACTGTACTATGATCTGCTGGCTACTGGGGGAATACCTATGATAATGGAGGCTGTGGGGCATCAATGTGGACTGAAAGCTACTGGGGACATCACTGACACTGGATACTGGGTGCATTGCTGTGGCTGCTGGATCTAATGGGTGCATCACGTGAACCACTGGGGGCAGCATGTGAATACTGGCTACTGGAGGCATCACTGTGACTGTGGATACTGGGTCATCACTGTGACCACTGGGGGGCATCATTGGACTACTGGGGAAGAAAATCCACTGTGACTTCGGAGTACTGGAGGCATCCCTGTGACTGCTGGATACTGATTCATCACTGGGACACACTGGGGGCCATCATTGTGTACTGGCTACTGGGGCGGGACTGTGACTAAGGGATACAGGGGCAGGGACGTGACTACTGGGGGGATCACTGTGACTATGATACAATTCTTACAGTTATGAAGTAGCAAAAAAAATAATTATGTTTGAGTTCACCACAAAATGAGGAAAACTATATAAAAAGGTAGGTTGTGGATATGATGAATGCGAGAAGCAATGCCCTCAAAGGATTTCTATCAACAGTTCTCCAGAAGTGAAGTGGTTGAGAAGATATGACATGATCCCACAAAGGCCTCCCTCTCATGTCAAAAGACTATTACATACCCTCACCTACTGCATAAAATGTTTGATGGACTGCATTAAGTTGGTGTTGTGGTGGTAGGAGGAATGAAATGAACCACTCTCAATAATTTGGAACTGTGCCAAGGTTTATCAGTTTTAAGGAAAGTGGAGGCAAAAAATTGTGAAACTGATGGCCGGGCGCCTGGTGATAATCCGAGTTGGAACCTACCACATCATACTTGTATCCCACTGCACACCAACAGTGGCCCAAGGACTAGGTAGAGTGAGTGAAATTTACCGGATGGAAAGCCTCACTGATGATGACGCAGGTAGCTTACCGTTTCACCATATTTGGTTCCATATATTTGTAGTTTTTTTAGCTCTTCAGACAGATTTAGGGAACTTCTATGCACCTTGGTCACCGGGGAATTTCTAGACTGATTGTTGACCTGCCATTCACAGTTGAGCTTTCACCTCCCCTTTCTGTTTTTTGTTTTCCTTTCCCCCTGCATCTTCTTGAAAGTTCTTAGGTATCTTTCCTGCCTTGTGTAGGGTTTGGTCCTCCTACTATTAGTACTTATTGTTTATTTTTTGCTTTAGAAAAAAGCAATAGAACTTTAACCATGATGGGGAGAAAAAACTCTGGGCCTCACTTGTGGGTCATCAGTTTTGGTTCTAGTTCTATCTGTAGTAGGTAGCACTTACTGTGTTGAATCCTCAGTGTAATCTTCCTTACATTTGCATTCTCCATCTATGTGAAGAGAAGAGCAGAGGAGGAGAGTGTTGCTGTTTGTTTGACTTACGACCAGATAATTAAAAGTTGGTGAACACAAGCATTCTGACATTTTAATGACTGCTAAATGAAAAAAATCTGCTTTGGGACAGTGTAGACCGGAGATAGGAGACGGGGAGATAGCTGGCAAAAGTTCATAGGAAAAGGAAACACTTGTATCCAAAATGTTCATCTTGTCTTGAATAAAACAATTGTCATTGAGCTTTATTTCACTGGAAGCCGCGTTGTCGGCACCAAGTACTGTCAAAACCCGCTCTTTTTCCTTGTCTTATTGATGAATGGATTATAAATCCTTGTGAATCAACTAAGACATTCACAGTGGAAATCAATTCCAAGTGCACAGGCTGTGACTAAGGCAATTACACCCTTAAACTGGCTCAAAGAGGTGCCAAAGGTTGACTGACCTCCCTGCCAATGGGTTCTGTGACCCACAGAAGTAGACTGTGGGTGAGAAGTTTTGGCACAAGCCGAACAGCTACTGGAAACTTTTAGAAAAGGGAAATTAATACAGGTTAGGTCCACACAGGTTGATTACTTATGAAGTTCTTTTAGTGCTACCAAAAGGGTCGCAGAAATACTTTCGCAATTGATGTTGGTGTCTAATTGGTTTCAACCCATACAAAGGTTCTCTCACAGTCCTTACTCCTCGGCTGGCTACGTAAATTGAACCAGGACCTCACTTTTTATTATCTCCATAATCCCGAGGCTGTCTTGGGGTCGTGCTGGACTCCGACCTCACCTTTGCAACACATATTTCAATCTCTTGCTCGCTCTTGCCGCAAGCACCTTAAAAACATCTTTAGAATCTGCCCAGTTCCTACAATCGAAACCTTTAAAATGCTAATTGTTGCTGTGATTCACTCTCATCTAGACTACTGTAACTCCCTACTAATCAGTCTCCCACTCACTAAACTCCTCTACAATCCATTCTCTATGCAGAAGCCAGGCTCATCTTTAAGAGCAAATGCAACACAGATGCCTCCAGTCTGTGCCAGTCACTGCACTGGTTGCATGTCTCCTTCCGAATACAGTCTAATATAATAACCCTCATCCACAAAGCTCTGCATCTACCTTCCTCTCAATCTATCACCCAACCTATGCTCTTTGATCTGCCAGTAATCTTAGATTATTCTCTTCTTTAATTCAAACTTCTCACACAGGTCTCCAGGACTTCTCCAGAGATGCAACAATTCTCTGGAATGCCCTACCCAGGACTATCAGACTAATAACCAACTTCCAAGCTTTTAAAGTGCTCTTCAAACCCATCTCTTTAGGCATATCTATCACACTCGCTAACTGCATGAAATTTCAACTCTCTCTTTACTAACCCATCATGTGTTCTCCTCCCATCTGTAATTTGTTAAAATCAAAGCTGTAGGCTTCTCTGAAGTCCCATTGACTTTGAATTGTGTATGTAAGATGATGGCTGATGACTGTTTCGGAATTTTTTAATTATAAAAGTGGTATTCCCATTTGGCCATTGACATTTAAAGCAGTGTTTAGGGAAACTCATACTGCTATAAAGAAATTATTACAACAAAACTCAATTTCATTCATCACAAAATGGAGCTTAAATAGTTTGCATTTATGATTCACAACATTTTATGGGTTTTCTAAACTAGACGAAGTTATCTCCAAGATGGCCGCCATCTACAACTACAACTCTTATGCAAATAAAATGGCAAGGAGTTACTTGCATGTCTCACAATGATACACTGAATGAATGGTGGTCGGGCAGGACTCAATTGCGCATGTCCGGCCATTGCTGCCATCTCATTTCTAAGGGACAACATAGCTCCATTTATGGGTAATCATCTTCACACAGGTACATTTTTTTCTGATAACATCCAATTGAAGAAATGTATATACAGGCAGTCCCTCGGGTTACGTACAAGATAGGGTTTGTTCTTAAGTTGAATTTGTATGTAAGTTGGAACCGTATACTTTATCATTGTAACTCCAGACAAATGGTCTCTGGTCTCAGTGACAACTGGATTTTAAAAATGTTGGGTTGTCATAAGAACCAGGATTAACAATAAAGCTTCATTACAGACACCTCTGATAACTGTTATAGCTGTTTATTGTAGCCTAGGTCTAAAGTACAGTAAATTACCAATTAAGGTCCGTTTGTAACTAGGGGTCGTCTGTAAGTTGGGTGTTCTTAAGTAGGGGACCACCTGTATATGGCAGATGAATTCAATGAAATGTGAATGACCAGGTGTAAGCTCTTCCGAGCAGGGCCCTCACTCCTATTGTTCCATATGACTATGTTTTCACTCTGTATTGTCTGATTTTAATTTGTATATGTACCCCATCATTTGGAAATTGCTACGGAATATGATGGTGATATATAAATAAAGATTATTATTATTATTATCTAGTACTTGGTTATCTATCTGTTTTCTTTACCTTTCCTCAGCTTTGACTCCTGAACTTGACTTGGCTCGTAGACCTTTGGCTTGAGCCTGGATTTACCTCTTGTCTGTTGTTATGCTTTTTGGTCAATCCTGGCGTGATCCTAGATTCCAGAAACTTTCATATTCTTCTGGTCCTTTCTGGAACAATCCATCTTCTAGTCATGGGTTTACTGGTTTGGTCATTGTCTGAAGCCCGAGGATGTACTTTTGGACATCTTCAACATCAGTTGGGTCCTTTTCAGCCAAGACCAACTCATCTTTTGAGGGAAATGGTGAACTCTATAAGAATTCTAGTGTCTTGTTTTGCTTGTGGAAGTTTGTCCTACCAGTTTTCTGCAATAAGAGAAGCAATTAAAGAGCAATGCCCGATATTGTCATTGTCGAAAAACCAATAGTTTAAGTCAGTTTGCTCTGCATGAGGATGAGGTTTTATTAAATCTGATCCAATATTCTTGTTGTGAATTCGGAGAGCCCCTTTGTAGGAGAAATTCCAATGAATATACACTTAACACTGTGGGACTACTAACTTGAAGTTCAAAACCACTTACTATAAGGCCATCAACCAGGCAAAAACCCAGACCTATAAGATGGGACTTTTCATAAGTGTGGCCTTTGGGAGCTAGGCTTGAGGTCAATTATTGTCACCTGTGTTTACTTGGTGTAACATGAGTGTCCTTGTCCTGCTATTAGTGGTGGAGTTTGTACCTCTATAACTCCGCCATACTCTAAGTTTTGCAGACGGTGGCTCCATTGAAGTAGAGCGGATGAAGTAGAGAGCATGAATGTACTGCATACTAGGTTTTGGATGTCGTACCCCATGTATGGCTGGAGATAAACTATTTAATATGTCCTATGCTACACCAGAACAATAAAATACAATGTTCTCAGGTACATTATAGTCCTTTCCGCTGTCCATGGTGCTGACATCTTTATGCCCTGGTAATCCTGTCTACCCAACATGATTGTTGCATTATTGGTAATGATGCTACCCTTGGTATAGAGTAGGTAGTGGAATAATCATAACATTTTATATAATGTAGAGCCCTATAGTTGTATTGAAGCAAAAGAGCTGACAGTGGTCATAGGGGGTGTCGAACCTTGTACCACCCCTTACATGATGAGCCCCTTGCCATGGTTGACACTAGCATCAAAGATTTGTGACAAGTGAGATTTTCAATCGAATCACGTCGAAACTCTCTGGCTAGTGGAGCAGGGAGCCATAGGCTTCCATCTCTTTGCTTAAAGACTACGATGCAAGATGCTTGGTTGTAACTGCAGGATGGAGGAGGCTTCACTGTGGACATCGGTCTGGGCTGGATAAAAAAGAAGAGTGATATAAAGTACCCCAAACAGTGTGTGTCAGATGTATGGTCTTCAGAGACCAGTGTAGAACCAATAACCTGTCAATGACTCGAATGGCTTTCAATCAACCATCGCCATTACAGCATGTTGGAGGCAGGTTGCTATAGAGAAGCAGCATATTAGCAATAGCAGCATATTAACAATTGTATTTCAGCATATTGTATATGAGCCATCAGACCTAAGGTTCCAGAACCTAGGGGGCCTAAAAAATACATACAAATTTGAAACATTCTCCCTTTTACACATACAATAAACAAACAAACAAAACCATAAACATTTTAGGCATTCCTGTATCCCAAAATACCTACAGTAGTCTTGTAAAATCTAAAAATAATGATATCATATGGTAAACCCTGTAATTGAAAAAAACTAGGGCAAATTTTAAAATCGGTTGTGAAAATAAACCCAGTGAAGTGATTGGTTGCTATAGGAACTGCCTCTGGTTTTTAATTTTTACAGTGGGAGAAATAAGTATTTGATACACTCCCGATTGTGCAAGTTTTCTCACCTATAAAGAATGGAGAAATCTGTAAGTTTTTCCGTAGGTCACTTCAAATGTGAGAGACAAAATTTAAAAAGAACGCCAAAAAAGAAAATCTCATTGTATTATTTTTAAATAATTAATTATAATTTTATTGCATGAAATAAGTATTTGATCACCTTCCAACCAATGAGTATTCTTTAAAAAGCTTCTCCTACTCTGCACTAATTTCCAGTATTAATTGCAACTTGTCTGAACTGTTACAGTTAGTAGACGGCTCCGTCAGTGTAGTTTCATACTTCTACATTCTCACATGCTCTCCACCATGGCCAAAGACCAAAGAGCTGTCTACGGACACAAGGGACAAAATTGTAGACCTGCACAAGGCTTGGATGAGCTACAGGACAATGGCCAAGCAGCTCAGTGAGAAGGCAACTTTCGCTACAATTATTAAAAAAATTAAAGAAACACAAGATGACGGTCAATTTTCCTCACTCTGCAGATTTATACAAGATCTCACCTCATGGGGTCAGGATGATTCTGAAAAAGGTCAAGAATTAGCCCAGAATTACATAGGAGGACCTGGACAATAACCTGACGCCTTCTGGGACCACAGTCTCAAAGATTACCACTAGTAACACCCTACATTGTCAAGGATTAAAATCCTCAGCAAGCTCCACCTACTGACAGCAGAACATCTACTGACACACTTGAAATTCACCAATGAACATCTGGATGATGCAGAGGAGTCATGGGAGAAGGCAATGTGGTCAGATGAGAGGAAAATAGAACTTTTTAGCATCAACTCCACTTGCTGTGCTTGGAGGAAGAAGATGGTTGATGAGAACACCAAGAACACCACCCCAGCCGTGAAGCATGGTGGTGGAAACTTCATACTTTGGAGAAAGGATGACTACACCATATTGAAGGGAGGATGAATAGGGCCATATAACAGTATTGCAGATGGTTCGGTCTTTCAGCATGTCCATAAATACACAGCCAGGACAAATAAAGGATCAGCTCCATAAGAAGCCTTTCAAGTTCCTGGATAGCCTAGCCAGTCTCTAGCCCTGAACCCAATTGAAAATCTTTGGAGGGAGCTCCAGCAACATGTTGCCCAGAGAAAACTCTGGAACCTGAAAGAGCTGCAGAAGATCTGTATGGAGGAGTGGGCCAGTGTGCAAATTTGGTCTGAAATCCAGGAAATGTCTGATCTGTAATTGCAATCAAAGGTTTCTATATCATTGTATAAGGGGGACGAGTCGACTGGATGCCTGAAATGACCCTGTTTTTGTAACCCTTTCCACCTACCCCTATGTTCTATGGTCTATTTGTGGTTTTCTAAGTTTGGCTACTGTAACAGCTATGGGTGCCCCTGCGACCCATATCCCAGGTGCCTTACTGTGCCCCGGAGCCTGCCTGATCTTTAATTCACCTCTCCTGGTTCCAGCAGCAGTCTCCTTGCTCTCCACTATCCAGCGTGTGCGTACCCGCCTTCTAGGGCGCCTGCGCCGGTTCTGTACGATTTAAAGGGCCAGTGCGCCGATAATTGGCGCTGGCTGACCACCTGCCAAGATAAGTCCCCTTCCTGTGTCCCCTGCTGGATCTTTGTGCCTCATAGTCTTAGAGAAAGCTTTCCTGATGCCCTATGCGATTATCCTTTTTTCCCGTTGTGACCTCGATTCCATTCCTGACCTTGCTCCGATGCTGCCCATCCTTACCTTTTGCTATGACCCCGACTCGGATCCTGTGCTGCCTGTCTTGACCTTCTGCCTGTCCCCGACCTCGCTTCTGCCTCACGATTCTGTACTTCACCTTGGCCGCCACTGCGGACAAAGTCGCACCTGTGAAACGACCTGGAGGTACCACACCGCAGAAAGTCCAACCCGCTTTGCTGCAGGCTTGGGTAGACCGGGTGCCACTTAGACTCCGGTCCCAGGTGTCAGCTTACGTCATCGTCCGCGGTGGTCCAGAGGATCCACTACCTCCGATCCTGACGGATACTGCTTGGTTACTCCTGAGCTTCCTAAGGCAGCATTATGTGTTGTCAAATTCCAAGTCGATAATTGGCGCTGGCTGACCACCTGCCAAGATAAGTCCCCTTCCTGTTCCCCCTGCGGATCTTTGTGTAGTTATCCTCATAGTCTTAGATAAATGCTTCCTTCCTGATGCCCTATGTGATTATCCTTTTTCCCGTTGTGACCGTCGATTCCATTCCTGACCTTGCTGCCGTCGCCCATCCTTACCTTTTGCTATGACCCCGACTGGATCCGGTGCTGCCTGTCTGACCCTTTCTGCCTGTCCCGACACTCGCTTGCTCTCACGATTCTGTCCTTCACCTTGGCCGCCACTGCGGACAAAGTCGCACCTGTAAACGACCTGGAGTTACCACACTGCAGAAAGTCCAACCGATTTGCTGCAGGCTTGGTAAAACCGTGGTGCCACTTAACCTCCGTCCCAGTGTCAGCTTACGTCATCGTCCGCGGTGGTCCAGAGGATCCACTACCTCCGATCCTGACGGATACTGCTTGGTTACTCCTGAGCTTCCTAAGGCAGCATTATGTGTTGTCAAATTCCAAGTCGGGACAAAATTAGCGAGCACACGCAAAATACGGTTTTCATGAAGAGCAGGTCGAAATACAAAATACAGGCTACAGCTAGTTGGATATGGCATCTTGCATGGAAAAGTAGTAAAATACGTAGCTTAACATTGTCAAACTTGTTATTACCCGACTTAGGGTACCATTGTTGTAACCAAAATTTTTTGATGTTCAATAAAGTTCTGTTTTTTTATTGCATTATATACTTATCTCAATCAATAAAACACAAAGTATTTATAAATCATACAATGTGATTTTCTGGATATTTTTATTAAATTAAATTGAAAACGATAAAAATGACAGACCTCTCCATTCTTTGTAGGTGGGAAAACCTGCAGAATCGGCAGTGTATAAATTTCTTATTTTCCCCACTGTATACACAAGGCCCATTTTAGGAAGATACTGCCTGCCTTGTACATTAAACCTACACTACTTCTCTATAGATATTTTTCATCATTTTTAGCTGAATGAATATTTACCTAAAGGAAACCTACTATTAGGAATATACCTATAAAGGTAGATCCAATGGTAGGTTCTTAATAACATTTGAATCCCCAATCTATCTATACCTAATCCTACAATACTTTCTACCCTAATCTATGTAATATTCTAATTTTCGTCAGGGGCTTTTGGGGCGTGGAGTAGTCTCTCTGGACTGTGGCAGCAAAGGCTACTCCACGCCCCAGTAGCCTCTGCTGTCTCTCCTAGTCACGCTTCTCTCATGACAATATGCACATGGACAGTACTGAAGCCAGAGATACTGTGCATGTGCAGAGCTCTGAAGGAGCCAATGAAGTGACAGAAGCGCGACTAGGGTGGGCAGGTAGGAGGGGCAGCAGAGGCTACTTGGGGGCCTTACCTCCCACGCCCCAGAGGGACTACTAGGGACTATTAGGTAGATAAAGTGTAGATCAGATTAGGAAGTTTTATATGATTAGGGAAAGATAGTTTAGAGCTTAGAATGTTACTACATTCTTAAAAGAGAATAAAACAAAAATCTAGACTAAACATAAATTCGCTCCATCAGTCTTTCTGTTCTGTCAAATTGCTAAAAATCCCTCTGGCCATTTAATAGAAACATCTGTGTACAGAAAAGTTGGCTGAAAACCAATATGGCTGCCAGTACGGTTCATGCACAGGATGTCACCCAGCTTTCCTAAGCTCAAGGATAGCAAATATCTTTCTTGAAGCTGTAATGGCGGCCATATTTGTTGTTATCCAGGATTTATGATTACCGTATATACGTATATAAGTATAAGTCAACCCAAGTATGAAGCTGAGGCCCCCAATTTTACCACAAAACCTGGTTTTTCAGCACATTTTTTGTGCTGAAAAACTAGGCTTATTCTGAGTAATATAGGTACCGTAATAATCCTCGTGTATAACCGGTTTTTCAGCACAGAAAATGTGCTGAAAAACGTCTCATCGGCTTATACACGAGTCATTTTTAAAAATTCCCATTAAAAAAATAAACTTATATACTCCCCTCCATGTCAGCGCGGCTCCCCGATGTCAGCGCGGCTCCCGATGTCCCCAGGATCGCGGCGGCTATACCAAGGTCCCCATGTTCAGCGCGTTCCGTCTTCTTTCCCCCGCGGCTCCTCTTCTCTCTTCTTTCTTCCGCATGGACGCCCCATGTTTTCTTTTTAGCAGCCTGCCTACATACCGGCGCTGCTGAGTCATGATACTGCGCGGCCACGAAGAAACATGCGCTCCAGACGAAAAGAAGAGAAGGGATCCGCGAAAAAGAGACGGAACACGCTGACTCCGGGGTACATCGGTCAAGTCCGCCGACAATAGGGTAATCTAGGAGCCGCGCTGACATCGGGGAGAACACGTGCTACATCGGAGTGTGAGTATATAGGTTATTTTTTAATAGGTGTGGGGGCAGCTGGCTGTGATACTAGCTGGAGGCTTGCTGTATACTACGAGGACTGATGGCTGTAATACTATTAAGGGGTGGCTGGCTGTATCTTCTAGGGGGCGCTTAGTACTATCTGGCACTTGCTGTATACTACTAGGAGGCGGATCCTGTAGTGATACTATAAGGGAGCTTGCTGTTAACTCTATAGGGCTGCGGTTTATTCTGAGGGGCTGCTGTATCAATAGGCTGCTATACTACTAGGGGCTTGCTGTAATACTACTAGGGGCTAATGCTGGCTTGTGTACTACGGGCTTGCGTAATACAAATGTGTACATAGGAGGACTGTATACTACTAAGAGGTTGGGGCTGCTGTAATACTGACTAGAATGGTATGAAAAAAAAAAGTGCAGGCCGTATGCTACTGGGCTGGCAGGCTGTATACTACTGGGGGGGGGGGTGGTTGACCATGCATTTCCCACCTTGGCTTATACGTCACTAGTCAGTAGTATTTCACAGTTTTTTGGTGGTAAAATTAGGGGTCCTCGGCTTATACTCGAGTATATACTGGTAATTTTAGAATGAATAGTTGTGCAATTCAATAAGAAAGAAACATCAGGTAGGCGGATTAATCACCATTCATTAGCAGTCATATGCATAGGAGTAAGATTACTTATAGGAAATGAGTCCCTGACCCATGAAAAGGATCTGAACACAGAATATAAAACAGGAAGGAAAAAGATGGAGAGAGGCATATGATTTTAAAGTCAACAAAAAAAGAGTAATTTTTTTATTACATACCTACTTTAGAGCCTGGTAAGGTCTATGGGGGTCTCCTTCTCATTAACGGGTATATGGGTTTGTTGAGAAATTTCTAACACATGGGTTCGTTATATCCGCGCCATCTCACAGAGGTAAGTAATGGACATTGCCAGAGATATCCAAGCACTGCTGCGTCTATTTCCTACCCTCCCATAGTATTAAACGCTAGCAACACGTCCGCCAAAACTGAAAAAGCTGCCATTCATTAGTTAGAACTTGGACTCCTGGTCTTCATGCATTTTAGGGGGTCTGCGCCACATGATTGGTGGTTTCCCACATTTGGACCCCATCAACCAGCTTGTTATTCATTGCTGAGGATACAACCCCTTTAGTTGACATGTGTACCTCGACCATAACACTCTGTCTAACAGAAAGGTGAATTAACAGTAGCAGATATTGTATTCCTATCCGTGGGGCACATTTACTTACTACGTCACCGTCCCACAATCCCCGATTGCCTTTCCGACGAGGATTCGGAGCTGCCACAATTCACTAAGAACGTGCGTCCATTTCCTGCATTGTGTCGCTTCCCCCGCTCAGGTCCCCCGGAGTTCAACCATCTTCTTGTCCCGGTGCATGTAGTGCTGATTTTGCAAACAATTTGAATTTAAATTCTGGCGGTTTGTCCGAATCATTCTTGTTGTCCAACGGCTTGGTGTTGCATGAAAGCCCACCGATGTGCAAATTCCAATTGCAGTGTGCCAAAATCCCCTGTGCAATCGGGGCGCCAAACGAAAAATTAGGGAAACTTGGGCGAAAGATGCTCTCTGCGGACCCTTAGTAAATGTGCCCTGTATCTTCTTGGGTTATGACCTGAAGAACTTCTTATAAACTTTTGATTACCCTGATCTACCCTGGTTGGCTGGCCACGATGATGGGCTCTCTAACTTTATGTCTATGGGAAGTTCTGATAAAACCCATGGCTGTATAAGTTTTTAAAATAGTGATGAGTGAAAATTCTGTTGAAATTCGGTTTGGGCAAAGTTCAGCCGAACCAAATTTAAAAACACTATTCGGGTCCAGGGTTCACTGTTTGGGGCCCACTGTTTTGGTGTTCACGATTATGCAAACTCCAACTGCAACACCTTCAATATCGGTGGCTGCAACACCGATCGCCGGGAATTATTTAAGATACCAATGGCGAAGTGAGATAGTCTGTTGGAGGTGCCACCACCAGATCACCACTCCCTTTTGGGTAAGGTCGTCGCTTCCTGAGATGACGTCATTGGACGAGGAATCCTCCCAAAATGGATGGCGCGCCTGAATGGAAGTTTGGGATAAGGGGACCTGGACCCACAAGTGAAAAAAGTAAGTGAGTCCTGACCTTTTGCAGTTTTGGATCTGTTTCAACACTAATTATATATTTCACCAACTGTGGTAAGTAAGCAGCAATGACCGCATTGTTTAATTCTTTCTTGGTTGCATTGTATTTAGTAATTTGGAATTTAGATATTATATAAATATATGTCGATCTCATGAAGTGTAGGGTGTGCTCAAGGTCCACCGTCGTGTCCATATTTGTTGAACAAAACAGAAAAGATTTTGACAAATTTTTTTTTCAGCTTATCCCACCTGTTGGGTGATTTTGCCAACAACTTCTGCGCAATATTGGCAGCGTGTGTCCGAATTAACTATTGAATGTATGTTTATTATTTTGCACTCAGACAATTTACATTGGATAAGACGGATGGACAGTATGAGACGAGGATTACGTTGGCCGTTAAGCCGCAATGTATGAAGTTATAGAATCAGATTGTCCATGCACGATACGGTCTGTAAGATTTTCGGCTGTAATAAAGCTCAGATAGGATTAAGTTTAAACTTAGGGACCTGTTTGTAATCATTAGTCAGCTTTGTCTTATTGTTATGGTGAAGGTTTTACTGTAAATGTAATAAGACAGGACATCTGTGAGGCATTCATTGGTCCTAACGAGACACAGGAAGAGAAACACTGGAAATCTACACATTATCCGGAAATAGCCTCAAGACAATCGAAAACTGGGGAGGCGTCATGTAGTATAACAACAACGCCTGCAATCTGAGCACCTAGGGTAGTGGGGCAAGACGGGGCTTATATGATATAATTTACTATAACCGTATAATAAACAATCCACCCAACACAGCATTGAGAAAGACCAATTTCTCAACATAGTTAACACTGGGATTACTAGGTTTTCAAGATGCGTGAATCATTTGAGATGTATCGAAGTAATAAAAAAAGATTTTGGTTGGGTCCATTGGGATTATTTCGAACCTGATTGCTCACTGTCTTGGAAATTGGTATATAACCCCCTCGGGGTAGGCTCTAAAAGAAAGATTATTTTTCATAAAAAGCCATGTCTGTGCGTTTGCTTATATTATAACTTTTTAATAAAAAATTTTCCCTCCCCATCCGTTATCTCAATTATCACTGGATGAATGATAATATTAGCTAGCCACCATTGTTGAAAGATTTCCTTAAATCCCTAAATGTCACACATTCTGCCAAGAGCACCCCAGTAGATTAAGTATTCACGGGTGGTAATGTTCTGCGAGAGGGGGCTGTGTTGATAGACAGGTCAGATACCTCTGTCGCCGTCCATGGAGGGATTCCAGGGAGCACTCTTGGATCAGATTAGCCAGTCAAATCCTCCATTATTCTGGCTGGACTATTAAGCCTGTATTTAAAATTGGTTGATTCTGTGTTGCAGGCTGAGTGTTACTTGATTTTTTTGTTGATCAATCTTCTATTTTTTGCCTTATGATGTTGTACCTCGTCCGCTATCCTGGTTTTGACCTGGTTTATCTTGTCAGTACTGCCCCTGTTTACAAACTCAGGTTCTACTAATGCGTAAATAATTCACAAACTGAGCTCGAAAAATCAAAACAAACAGGAAGTATGGTATAAAAATTATCTCAATTCCTGTGAAGTGATGGCCGATGAAGTCAGGACGATTGGAGAAGCGCTTTATTTTGCATCACAGATGTATAGTAGAACGCTTTCAGATGAGCGCAGCCTGGAACTGGGGTCTTTGTTGTTAGTTAAAGATAAAGAAGTAATGTGCATAGTTTCATTGGTTAGTGATTTTAACATGCAATAGCAAGACAAGTGGCCTTTCTCCGTGGGTGAGTGGTATGAATCAGTGCCACAACCCACATTCTTTCACTGCAAAGAGGTCTGTTGTAACTCTCCATTCACAATTGAGCGTCCTTCTTTAGTTTCAGCATTTAGCAAGCATATTAAAAATAAAAAAATTTCACTACAACACTATAAACAATACCTCAAAATCTGACTTTGCACTAGTTATCTAGTATGTCTTTTTTGTTGTTTGTCTTATGCTCGGTGCACTTATCACTGGGTATGCCCATCGCCAGTTGTCCTTGCAGTTTAGCGAGGTCGCTGGCAGTATGGCAGAGACATAGCGATATAGAATCATTTCTCCTACATTTTCTGAAGAACTGTAAGCTCAAATCGGAGCGATTATAGGAGAAAGTACTTGACGTTCCTATTGAAAAAAGTACCGAGAGAGTAAGATGAAACTTAATATCTAGTCACCACAATCTCTTTTCTCTCCTGTACTCTTCTCTATTATAGTAATATTGGCTTTGACCTCTCCCTCTCCATGACTGTAATAGAGCATCTAAATCAGAATATATTCTGGGAAAACAAAATATATCAGCATTGATTTTAGGAAGTTTTGATTGTGGAGTAAGGATGAAATAAATTTGATGGATCACAAACTGTGCTCAGGCCCTTACTTTCAAAGAACCCTCTGTCCCTGCTTAATCGATGTGAAAACTGGTATGAGGCCTATTTAGCATGTGGCATAGAACATCATACAGACGAGACCATCGATAAAAGCAAGGTCAGGCTAATTGTGGTCAAAACCCAGAATGGCGCAAGGTACAATCGCTGAGGAATACAATAGTCAAAATGTCCAAAAGAGGGGTCAGACAACCACAGTAAAATTCCAAAAAAAAAATCTACCTACAAGTGTGGCTGAACTATTTTTCATAACCCGCACTAAACCGTGGCTATTATAAATGGAGTGCACAGCAGACTGATTGGTTCGTCACTCCAATTGCACTGAGCACACACCCCCAGGTAATGACGCAAGTGCAAGATTATAGTCAGCGCCTTTGTAAGGGGCACCTGTGCGTGTGTTTACGTCATGAGAAAACATGGAGATGCTCTAAAGGCAGTTTGTGACATTGTACATTCTCCAGTTATTTAAACACCCTAATGCCGTATCCATTAGAGTATAAGGATATTTGGCAAGGGTACAAATTTGTATAGAACTCGCAATTCTGGGATAGTAACTTGTTTTTTGTAACATGACTGGATTGATAATCGTGATGTTTTGAGAAAGGTGACTGAAAATTTTCAGAGTCATTACCAATCCACCTCAACAAATGGATTGCTAATCCCTAACGAAACCATAAAGAACTGGCAAAATAGATTTTTGTCCAGTCACTGCTTATTGTCTTCTATGATATTTACATTTTTCCCCCCCCCCTTTATGGGCTTGGCAGAAATCGTGCACAAAGCTGCAAGGATAACCCCATAGATGAATAAAACAGCTGGGAGAATAATATTCCATATCTTGACTATGTAACGCCATGCCTTCCTTCTACTAATTAAATAGAGCATTAGTGGTCATCCCTAAAGCACCCCTCGGGCCACTTTAAGTAGGTAAGGTCAGTAAATGTGACCTATTATCGTCCGGCATTTAGGCGCTTTACTATGTGATATGTCATTATTGTCTGGCTGGGGCCAGTTGTGGCACTCCAGTCTCACAATGTTATTTTTGTTTGCTGAAAGAAATGTAACTAATTTGGCGGTTTTCCAGGCTTGCATCCAGCGCTTGGCCGGGAGGAACCTAATGCGAACGCCGACTCCAAAGGCGTAAAGATTGGACGTATGAGTAAACTTTTTTATTCTAAAGCTCGCTAATGATAGAAAGGAAGGTTAAACTCCTCCTTGTAAAGAGTAAAGAAACCCTTATACTTAGGGGTTGTCCAGGGGGTTGAAAACATGCTTTACAAAGCGCCACACCGACCAAGGGATTGCCTTGTTTAGAAAGAATGGCACTTAGTTGCCACTACCATGCCTCAGAATACCAGGGTGGTGGCGCTGTTTTTGGAAGAAGCAGCCTTTGTTTTTTCAACCTCCGGCCAATGTAACGAATGAGTAAAAATATTGTTGATTGCAGATATAATTTACACAGGCGAGGGGGTACACTCACAGGCGGCTCCTCTATTAAGAACACCTGACTTCCAGACCCCTAGTTACAGGTGACTCTGGATGTTGGAATTTACTGTACTTTAGTCTAGAATCCTACAATGATCAGCTGTAACAGTTATCCAAGGAAGTCTGTAAATGAGCGTTATTATTAATCCTGGTTTCTTTATGACAAACAACATTTTTAAAAAGTCCATTTCACAGAGACACAAAAACATTTGGCTAAGGTTACAATTAGAATATACATTTCCACTTAACATGCAAAATCCAACTTAAGAACAAACCTACAGAAAATATTTGTGGTGTAACCAGGGACGGCCTGTATTAAGGAAAATGTAGTGTTTAGAGTGTTTTTTCTAAACGAGGAATCACAGGTACTCTATTATAGATCATGTCTAATGTCCTGTGAAGCTGTGACGCGTGGGTGCAAGCGTGTGGGTGCTCGTCTCTCTAGGGCATTGCTTGTGCCCCAGCATATGTTAAAGGGCGAGTGCACCCTGCGCACACGTGTCCCTGTTTTCGGAAACAGATTTCTAGTCCCACCCGAGAGACGTCAGAGTGACCTAAGGAGGAAGTTCCAGGATCTGACTGCAAGGCGAGAACCAGCCACCAGAGGCTAATTTGCCACAGGGCAGACATGCAGAGATTGTGACAGCAAAGTAATTTGCTACTTGCCACTAGTGATCAGAATGCAGGAAGAATCAGTGCAGAATCGTGACAGGAGCCCAAGCCCCTCAGGCCTCATTTTGCATATTGAAGCCTTGTTTTCATAAGAACAAGTGCACAAGAAGCTAACAGTAAGTAGATCCTTCCAGTGGGAGCACGACACCAGCATGGAGGTGTGCTGGTTTAAATCCTTCATCTCGGTGTAGAATTTTCCTTTAAACTAGCTATAGTATTTACATTTGCCTTTATGACATAATTTTTTTAACATGGTATTCACATAGGGTTTTTTTGGTCCTTTTCTAAGTTAATAGATATTGATGTGGTTTAACCCTATGAGCGACATCTAATATTGTTTAGCAACACAACCCCCAGACTACATGCTTTGGCACTTCTGTGCCCGTGTGCAAAATTGCTATATAAATAAATATCTTGATTCTTTGCCTTATCCTTGATTGTTATTTTTTAGGCAGGGCTTTAAAAATGTCAATTTGGCCATTAAAAGGCATGAGTTTGGTCCAAAGTTGTAGGGGCAGATGGCAGGGTCTGCTGGGGGTACCTTGGTCGGGGACATAGGTACGAAGTGGTACCTCTATGGGACCAGAAATAGGGAGTAACCACGGGATAGGTGCAGAGCCTGCTCAAACAGGTGGATAAAGACTGCCCTGGCTGTATGAATATTTAGGACCTATGAGTCTGGAATCACTTCCGACATCTGGTACATATTATATGTTGAAAAAGTCTTATGCCCATCCACCAAGAGGGGAAGAGATTGATAGGAAGGGATTTAGCGAAAAAAAAAATCCTATATAACATAACCATCAATGTTATTTAGGTGTAAAAATCCATCTAGACCTTCTTGAAGCTCTCTGCTGTCCCTGCTGTGACCAACGCCTGCATGCTATTCCACAGATTGACAGTTCTCATGTAAAGCCTGTCGCCTCCCCGGTGATTAAACTTGCTTTCAGGACCTTTTGTGGACCTCCAGTCCGAGAAATGCTTCTTGTGTACAGTGTTTGATGCAGGAACCAAATGTACAGTATTCATGGGTGAAGGTCCCTCTCAGTAATAACATTTGGTGTGTGGTATGTTAAAATCTCTTTTGGAGAGCTGGAGGAGTTGTGTAGTGTAGGTGTAGGACTAACTATAGCTTAATCTGGCATGCTTAATGTTTCTTTGTAACTTTGTAATTGTTATTATTCCCTTATTTATTCTCTTTACATGTTTCAAGCAATTCCATTTTATTAATCTTACAAAATATCTGGAATAATAATTAATTTTATAATATGTTGAGATATGTGACTAAGAGGAAGATTTAATATAAAATGCGCCATTTACCTAAAATAGGTGTAAAATCTACTGTCGCTTTATATGTGATGCCATACAATAAACACTAGGTGGCGATGTTTCGTGTATTTGAAACAACTTCAATATGCATTGTCTTTTGTGTTCAAATGACTGGATATTCATATATAATGTATTGCATTGATGATCAACTGGAGACAAAGGGGGATATTTATCAGGGCTCCTGCACCACGCCAGTGGTAAGAAGTACTGAAATAATCGCAAATGCTAACTTATTGCATTATTTCCCGCTTTCCGTCACCTCCACCCAGGGGGGCATGGTCGTTCAGTGGGCGGGCGTGGCTGGCAAGGAGTGGGCTGGCGCTGAGCGTTCATGTCCCATGCCTGCGCACTCTCTGCAGCTGGCTACTTTCCATAAGTGAAAATTCACCTCTTGATGTATCCGGCATGTCAGCATATGATAAATAAGCCCCAAAGTGTTACAAAATTGCAACTTCCAGGAACGCCAGCCACTGTTGGTACCTGATCTCGGGCATCCAGACTGCAATGACCAGCTGTAAGGTGTCTGTAATTAGCTTTTATTGATTATTTTTTTCCAACAATTCCGAAAATCCAATTATCATAAGTAATATTTTATTTTTTTCATTCCAATATCAGTTACAGTTAAATATACCTGTTCTGACTTATATACAAATTCATCTTTAAAACAAACCTAAAGAACCTATCATATCCATAACCTGGGGACAGTCTTTATTATAATACTGCTCCCTATATTCAAAAATATAACCACTAGTGGATATGTTTCATAGATACTGGTTTTATGCAGGACCAATCCCATTCCTGGACCCCAGAAGAAGTTAACCCATTTTGGAGGCTGATATGATCTATTTTCTGGGGTTTGGGATTATTCCACCAGAAGAATTTTACCTAGTGGACCTAAATATTCCCAGTCTGGCCCTGCTGGTTATAGATACTAATAGATTTGATGTGCTTTGGACAGAGCCCATTGAAAATAATTCTGCAAACATCACTGTTGGGAGGAACTATGTAACCTAGAGGTCTCTTACAGGCAGGATATCTTGTCTATTTTGACATATTATCGGGATTAACTTATAATGACTGTTCTCATTCTTCATATTCTAGAACTTTTGTTTTCATAAACTTCTGCGTTTAGATAGATAGATGGGTATGTGATAGATATGTGATAGATATGTGATAGATATGTGATAGATATGTGATAGATATGTGATAGATAGATATGTGATAGATAGATAGATAGATAGATAGATAGATAGATAGATATGTGATAGATATGTGATAGATAGATATGTGATAGATAGATAGATATGAGATAGATAGATATGAGATAGATAGATGATAGATAGATAGATAGATATGTGATAGATAGATAGAGAGATAGATAGAGAGATAGATAGAGAGATAGATAGACAGATAGATAGATAGATAGATAGATAGGAGATAGATAGAGAGATAGATAGAGAGATAGATAGATAGATAGATAGAGAGATAGATTGAGAGATAGATAGAGAGATAGAGAGATAGAGATAGATAGAGAGATAGATAGAGAGATAGATAGAGAGAGAGAGATAGATAGATAGATAGATAGATAGATAGATAGATGGATATGTGATAGATATGTGATAGATAGATAGATAGATAGAGAGATAGATAGAGAGATAGATAGATATGTGATAGATAGATAGATGGATATGTGATAGATATGTGATAGATAGATAGATAGATAGATAGATAGATAGATAGATAGATAGATAGGAGATAGATAGATAGATAGAGAGATAGATAGATGGGTATGTGATAGATATGTGATAGATATGTGATAGATAGATAGATAGATAGATAGATAGATAGATAGAGATTGATGATAGATAGAGACAGACGGATAGAGATAGGGATAGATAGATGGAGAATGATAGAAATAGATAGATAGATATACATAGACAGATAGAGGTATATTGATAGATGATAGATAGAGATATATCGCTTAAAAAATAAGTCCTCACAGCCAGTGACATGACTCAGCTTTCTCTGAATCCTGCACGGTCAGATGCTAATTGCACACCACTGTCATTCTTAACATCAGATCAGATATCAAGATCCTAGCGAAAGTTTTAGCTATCAGGCTAGGCAGGGTAGTGGGGTCAATAGTACATCAGGACCAGAATAATAATTCTTTATTTATATAGCACCTACAGATTACGTAGTGCTGCACAAAGCATGACAAATCGCTCCCTGTCCCCATGGGGCTCACAATCTAATTACCCTACCAGTATGTTTTGGAGTGTGGAAGGAAACCAGAGGACCCGGAGGAAACCCACGCAAACACAGAGAGAACATACAAAATCTTTGCAGATGTTGACCTGGGTGGGACTTGAATCCAGGACTCCAGCGCTGCAAGGCAGAAGTGCTACCCTCTCAGCCACTGTCCTACCCTAGAAGGGTTTCATCCCATCTAAGTCCATTGCCATTAATCTTCAATGTCTCTTCTTGAACCTGCAAGGGACACAAGAGGCTGCGGAGGAGGCAGCAGTGGTCTCATTAGACTTTGCCAAAACCTTCAACAGTACTTATGGTCTGTATTTCGGAAACTGGGTTTTGGGTACAATTTTGTGAAAGGGGTCAAATTGATGTACAGGGCAACAACGGCCTCCATGAGGGTTAATGGGACAGTCTAAGGGCACTTCAGACTGCAGCAGGGTACAAGGCACGGCTGCCCGTTGTCTCCGCTGCTATTCGCGGTGGCCATCGAGCCTCTGTCTTGTCTACTCAGGTAACATCCTGGCTTCAAAGGGTTTAGATATTCTGGGGGGGAGGAATGTATCACATTGTATGCGGACAATCTGCTTTTGTTTCTTTCTAAGATTGAGCAGTCCTGTAGTCAAGGACTTTCAGTCCCAATTTTTCCGGGTTACACATAAACTGGACAAAATCAGCAATGCTGTCATGACGAGCTTTCAGCTCAGCACATCTGCAAAGGTGAGGGAATCCAGTAGTGGATGTGTTAAAGTATCTGGGTATGTGGGTTACCAGATCACTAGCTGACTATATTGAGATTTGAACTTTGCTTATGGTGTCACTATCCCATATGAGAAGACTATTACTATAAACCATACATTATAGTCGGGGGTCTGGCACAGACTTTGCACTGGGGCCCTGGTAGTAATACAGGGGTGACAGCAGGAAAATATCACTGGAAGGCACACGTCAGGGATTGCAGGAGTTGGCGCACAGGTCAGGAAGACAGAAACGGACTGCCACACAGGAACGCAGGTACACAGGAACGGACTGGCACAAAGGAACGCAGGAATTATAGGAACGAACTGGGACACAGGAACGCAGGAATCACAGGAACGGACTGGCACACAGGAACGCAGGAATCACAGGAACGGACTGGCACACAGGAACGCAGGAATCACAGAAACGGTCAGGCACACAAGAACGCAGGAATCACAGGAATGCAGGAATCACAAGAACGCAGGAATCACAGGAGAGCTTTCTCTTCAGGGGAAGTCTTGAAGATCCGGCAAGGGTCACAGGAAGAGGCAGGCACTTATAGCAGTCCCTGCGGTAGTAGACAACGGAAGAGGCAGACGAGGAATATGTCCATAGACCACAAAAAACGGAACCGAGTAGACCCCGAGTCCAGGGAATTGTAGGAGAACTCAGCCCAAGGTAGTAGGTCAGCTCCGTTGTCTTGATAGGCTGAGAGGAAGCAACGGAGGTAGCAGCCCAAAGTCTGGTTCACCCTCTCCACTTGACTATTAGACTATGGGTGGTAGGCAGAAGAAAAGTCAAGGCTGACCTGCAGTTGGTTACATAAAGAACACCAGAATTTTGATACAAACTGGACTCCTCGATCGGACACGATGTGTATCGGAAGACCATGCAACCAGAAGATGTGTCTGAAGAATAGACTGGCAAGCTGTGGGGAAGATGGAAGACCTGGAAGGGGAACAAAATGGGACATCTTTTAAAACCGGTCTGTCACCACCCAAATGACTGTACTGCCCAAGGAGACAGGCAGATTGGTGATAAAGTCCATTGCCACGTGGGACCATGGGCGACTGGGTATCGGTAACGACAGTAACAATCCAGCCGGTTTGAGACGAGAGGCTTTGTTGCGGGCACAGGAGGAGCAGGATCCCACAAACTCCCGAACATCTTTGACCAGGTCTTGCCACCAGTAATAGCGGGAGATGAGGGCCACGGTGAGTTGCACCCCAGGGTGCCCAGCCACACGAGAAGAATGTCCCCAAGATAAAATCCTCCTCCGGAGAACACGTCTAACATATGTCTTGCCGTGAGGTAGCTGCTGAAGATCCACTGGAGCTGCAACAACAAGCTGGTCCGGAGAAATTATGTGCCGAGGAGCCGGTTCTTCTCCAACAACACCAAAAGCCCGGGACAGGGCATCAGCTATGACATTCTTGTCTGCCGGACGAAAATGGATTAGCAGGTCGAAACGGGAAAAGAACAATGACCACCGGGATTGCCTGGGATTCAGACGCTGGGCTGTCTGGAGGTATAACAAGTTTTTGCGGTCAGTGTACACACTCATGGGATGGAGAGCACCTTCCAGAAGATACTGCCATTCTTCTTGATGGCCAACAGCTCCCTGTCTCCAATCGAATAATTTCTTTCAGCTGGGGAAAAGGTCTTAGAAAAGAAGCCGCATGTGGAAGTAATACAGGAGACAGTCTGTACCCGGGGTGAGGGCAGGTGAATAGCGCAGGAAGACACACTAGGACTCACGTCAGGGATCGTAGTAGCTGGCACAAAGGTCAGGAACACAGGAACGGACTGGCACACAGGAACGCAGGTACACAGTAACTGACTGGCACACAGGAACGTAGGAATCACAGGAACGCAGGATACACAGGAACATAGGATACACAGGAAAGCAGGATACACAGGGGAGCTTTCTCTTCAGGGGAAGGCTTGATGATCCGGCAAGAGTCACAGGAAGAGGCAGGTACTTACAACAGGCTAGCGTGAATTATCGGCGCGCTGGCCCTTCAAACCCTTGCGAGCTGGCGCGTGCGCGCCTTTGGAGACGGGGATGGCACGCTGAGCCACAGGAGCATGAGAGGCCGCCGCTGGAGCCATGGATGGTAAGCAGTGCGGAGCACCGGGGGCACACTGAGGGTGACATATATCCTAGTAAGTGACGTATTAGAGTGATATAACTGGAATAATACCGCTCTTTATGATAAAACCTGATAGAATTGCACATGTTGCAGAAATCGAGCTCAGAGCAATCGGGTCTCAGACAAGAAATGATTTCCATCCAAGTCAAATATCTAAAATACCGGATATAACCTAAAATTTATGAGCCTTAAAAATCTGGAAAACCTGTGTAAATACGAACACAGAAAGAATGCTATAGATAGTACAATGATTATAAACAAACACGGACAGAACTATTCTGTGGTTACACAGAGGACAAGAAAAGCTTCAGAATGTGTAATATATTGAAATAATTGGGATTCCTGCATTTCATATCAACTTTTTCCTTCGGGGCTTAGGAAAGAATGACTATAAATTAATGATACAATATGACCAATTACTGAAAATGTAACTGTATAAAATTTGAATCGGGCAAAATTAAAAATATATATTTTCACGTTGGAGATGGTGTCTATTACAATAAAATGGACAGAGTTGAAAACTTTATGTTGCATCTATCTGTTATTGATAAACTACTGTTATGGGTGTACAGCTCCCTAGCAGACCTCTGTGTTTCCATGGTTACAGACTACAAAGAAAATATGTGTAGTCTGATCTTGCAATCCTGTTGTTTTTCATCTATCCCCTGCCATTTAATCTCTTATGGGTAGGTTAGCAAAAACTGCTTTGCAATATTTAAATACAGGACTCCTTGTTGTTTGTTACCATAGGTACACATAGTTCTGCAGAGGAGATGTAGACACAAATCAGTAAAAGATATTAAAGGAAATCTACCATTTGTTTTTATGCATTGCGAACCAAGCATATAATGAGAATGCTGTAGCTAAACTGGTGCAGAAACATATCTTGTTTAATGGCTGATTTGAGTGGTTTTGCTAAATGATTATATAAAATTATATAACATTATATAAAATGATTATAAAATTCAGGACCTTGGGAAAGCTGGGTGCAGGCTGGCTGCCTATATAAACACAACATTACTTCCACATACATAGGAGCTGCCTGAACTGTCCAGACAGGACTAATCAACCTGAGCTGGATGACTCATACACAGCAACTGAGGGATGGTGCAGTGATTGATTAGTTTTGTCTGTCAGGGGCAACACTGTGATGACGTATTCTTATGCTGGGCAGAACAAGGCTGAAGCAGTGCATAGTTAGGGTAAGAGGAGAGCTTCAGGGCAGTCACAGGAGCAACAGAGACTCATTGTCATAATTTTATAATAGGTTTTTTCAGCAAAAACACTCAGGGATTAAATAAGATGTGCCTGCATCAGTGTAGCTACAGCATTCTTAAAGTATGTTTGGTTCATAATGCATCAAATCAAATGGTAGATTTCCTTTAAATTAAAGGATTTGTACATGACTTTGTCAGGATCCTGATGTATTTTAATTATTGACCACTAGTGGCTGCTGTTTCTCTCATTCTTATTATGCTGTACTGGAGGCTCTTGTTGTATTTGCCCTTACCAAAGATGGCTGATGGTGTGTGTTATGGGGCCCATCTTGTTTCTTGTTTGGGCCTATTTGAACCTTGTGGTGATCCTAAGATTGCTTGAGTTTTGTGACTTTGTTCTGGTCTCCCAAAACCGTTTTTCCCAGACTGTTCCTACCTACATGTATTATCCCTGCTGTGTCCTAGACCACTACCTGCACTGCTGTTTACTCATCCTCAGTTCTGTTCCTGGATTACTCTATCTGGCCACTGGATTCAAGCAAGGTTTACCAGAATTGTAAGAGAATTTACACCTTCAGTAGTGGATTATAATATAGGGCAGTGGTGGCGAACCTATGGCACGGGTGCCAGAGGTGGCACTCAGAGCCCTTTCTGTGGGCACCCAGGCCTTCAACCCAACACAGAGTTTGCCAGATAGGACTCAAGACTTTCTTCTGTGGTCCAATACAGACCAGAAAGTGCCATGCCCAGTTCTATTTTAAAGCAACATCCTTGGCTGCCAGAACTACAGGAGGAGCAAGAAGGTGTTTATAGAGATGGATTGTCATTGGAGATCCTGCTCTGGCTCCCCTGATTCTTTCTCTTCAGGGGACCCAGCAGAAAAGCTACAATACAATTTTCTCCATCATCTTTCGATTGTATTGATGAACTCTGGACACCAATACGATTAAAACCTGTGATACAGCAGGGATCAATAAGTTACTGCTTTGTCATGTTGGCACTTTGCGACATATATGTGTGTTTTTGTTGTAGCTTGGGCATAGGGGGTTTCGGTGGTACCCCCAATTCCAAGTCTAACCCTAACCCTAGGGGATCCATGGCCATTGAAACCACCCACCAAATGTTATACTGAGGGCCTTCACCCATGAAATTCTTGTACATCTGTTCCTGCTACACAAGTACATAAGGGCCATTTCCATACCTATGAAGGTGCTCCAAAGGTCCCGGAAAGCAGACAGAAGGGACAAATCCTCCAATCTCCAAAATGTTTGGTTCTAGCATTATATGTAGTAAGTGAATCTCAGACTTGTAGTATTTACACAGCCCAGGGCCCATGGCCGTCTTACTCTGCCCCTGTACATCTGCCCATTAGTTGTGTCTCATATTTCAGCATGACTCCAGTAAGGCTGAGCTGCGATACCACCTATTTCCTGTGGAGAGAAGGAGTACTGTTATTAGAAGACATGTTTTCTACTTCTGGACATCCCCTTTAAGCAGATATTCCCATAAACAATATTTTGTACTAGATTATACAAGCACAAATCCAGGGACTGTTAATTTGTGGGCTTAGTTATACCGTATTTCTCCTGCAGGAACTGTCTGGATCCAAACAATCACGTGATTGCCACACGATCCTCATTTATTTTAGATAACTGACAGAAGATACAAAGCTGTACATGTCTTAAGCCCTGGCAGAATAGTCCCCTCCTCAGTTAAAAAAAAAAAATGCCCCAAAAAATCCAACCTATAAACCTACAGTGTTGATCCTGAAGAAGGTACGCATTCATAAAATGTGAATCCTAATTGCCCCATGCACAGGCAGTCCCCGGATTACGTACAAGATAGGTTCTGTAGGTTTGTTCTTAAGCTGAATTTGTATGTAAGTCGGAACTGTATACTTTATAATTGACAGCGATCTTTTTGGTCTTTGTGACAAAAATGTTGGATTGTCATAAGAACCAGGATTAACGATAAAGCTTCATTGAATACACCTGTGATAACTGTTACAGCTCTTTATCGTTGTATAAGGCTAAAGTATAGCAAATTACCAACATCCAGAGGTCCGTTTGTAACTAGGGTGTTCTTAAGTAGGGGACTGCATGTAAATGGAAAAATGAGTTCCCAACTCAAAATATGGGCGAATAAATCCCTGGATCAATACTCCATGTCCACTATCTAGGTCCAATGACTTGTAATATTCTGTCCTTCAGTTTTGCCCCACTTCAACTGGTGCAATAAATCAAACATCACAAAATCAGTGAGATCTGTAGTTTAACTGCTCTTACAGTGAAGAATCCCATCTGTTGAGATGGTGAGACCTCCGAACTATAGCGGATGCCTTCTTGTGATTGTCCGTTTACATTTGTATCAAATTATCGCCCTACTTCCACTTTGTTCTATAACCCACTCATTCCCATAATTCCCGGGGTCGCTCTCTTCTTCACTCACTCTACTTAGTCCTTCCTGATATGTCACTTAATATTTAAACTGAAAATTTTAGTGCTTAAGCCAAATAACTAGAATTATTCATTAGCTGAGAAAATTTCCGTTTCCATGTGCCAATTTTATTTCCTAAAACTATTGTTTTGCCAAACACATAATCAACGAATAACAACCTGCTGCGGGTGAATCATATCTAGGATTATTGTAGAGACCTGCACGCTTTCCTCAAAAGCTCAATGCAGGGTCGTGACAACAGTGGTAGCAGCCATAGCAGCTGCTATGGGGCCCACAGTGTCAGGGGGCCCCAGCACACAACCTGCCACAGTAAAGAATGGAGGATGTGCACCATTATATACATATTTTACAGCACATCTTGAAGCATATTGGAGCAGATTTACTTTCCCGGTCCAGTCGCCATCCCGCGGTGCGTTGTCCGACGAGGATTCAGGTCTGCCGGGATTCACTAAGGTCGTGCACCTGATATCCAGCATGTGTCGCTGCTGCGCCAAGGTCCGCCGGAGTTCACCTTCTTCTTCCTGGTGCATGTGAGTGCTGATCTTGCAACACAAATCGTTTTTTAAATTCCGCAGTTCTTCCGAATCCGTCAGGTTGTCCGACAGCCACTCCCCCCGATTTCTGTTGCGTGAAAGCCGGTGCCGATGCGCCACAATCTGATCGCGTGCGCCAAAATCCCGGGGCAATTCGGCGCAAAAACAGAAATATTCGGGAAACCTGACGAAAGTGCAGCATTTGGACCCTTAATAAATGAGCCCCAATATGTATATAACAGTGTAGATCATCCATAATTCAGCAACTCTGCATAATTCGACAACTCTGAAGGGGTAGGAGGGCCCCATTCAGAAGTCTGCAATGGGGCCCTGCCTTTCCTAGTTACGCCCCCTGTCTCAATGTGCTCCACATCTGTTTCTTTGTTTCCAATGAAGACTTCAGATTGAAGGGTAAATGAATTGTAATTAAAAATCAAGGCAATTGTGGTGATTATTCACATCTTGATGAGACAAACATAAACATTTCCCTCCAACATAGGAGACTATTGGCAACCACATGCCACCTGGAGACACTTGAGTGAGAGCGGGATTTGTTTAATTCTGAGTATGTGCTCTCCTCCAATGTAGACATGAAGGCTCTTGGGGGGTAAATGAGGACTTTTTGGAAATTTCATCTCTTCTGGATACTTTTCGAAATAGTAGGGGACGGTTATTTATTTGTTTAAAATTAGGATGTAATTTTTTTTTTTTTTTTTAAAAATAGTGTCCCTCTTGAGTTGTGTTTTTGAAAAAAAAAATATTTTAATCCTGGAGAAATCCTTTATGACTATAAATAAGGACAAGGTTGCAATTTTGGGAGAGAAAATAGTGAACCCATTTTTGACCACAATTAAATGGAGTAAATTTTGATAACTTATCCTTATAATCCTTATCCTAGGATCCTTGGGTCAGTTATAGGAAATTCAGAGTCTGGTTGTTTCAACATCAAGAACATTGATGCTCTACATTGTATGGTGGATGAGTTTGATATTGCAGCTAAAGCCCATTCACTTCTTCGTGGAGCTCATCAACAAAATAATATCGATAGGATAGGTTATCAATATTTTCATCTGGGATAACCGATACAATAGGATCCATCATCTTTTTAGCCCCCTGTTTCAGAATTCTGTCCATTTCCTCAGGCCCACCATCGCTGGACCCTCTTCCACCCTACACAGAAGACACACTTGGGCACATTTACTAAGGTTCTGCACGGCGCATTTTCATCGGGTTTCCCGACTATTTCCATTTTGGCGCCACATTTAACTGGGGTTTTTGGTGCACACAATCGGATTTTGGCACAATCGCGACGACTTTCATGCGATACAAATCGGGGGCGTGGCCATCGGACAACCCAAATGATTCGGACTAAGCGCATTCAAAATTGTGTCGCGAACCATGCACTTACATGCACCAGGAAGAAGAAAGTGAACTCCGGCGGACCTCAGCGGGGGAAGCGACGCATCCAGGAAATTGGACGTACGATCTTAGTGAATCACGGCAGCTCCGAATCCTTGTCGGACAACGCACCTCGGGGATCATGATGGGAAAGGTAAGTAAATGTTCCCCACTCTCTCCGAGAAGCCTACATCTACCAGAGGGTCACACGTCTGCAAAGTGGTGTTTGCTGGATCTTTGAGGCAAAATCTGTTTGAACCCTTCATGCAGGGCTAAATATCTAGGGTTCTGAACACAGGTCATTAGAAATTAAGGAAAATGGATCACCACCGTCATCTAGTTGTTTTATAAAATACCTGGAAGCAGTCATGGATTTAAACACCGGCGGTTTAGGTGGCATCCCGTTGCCATAGCCTCTAATAGACATTGAAAATTATGTCGGCTCTTAACACACTTGTATACATCAGCCATTCCAGGATATTTTAGGGTCCTCAGAACGTCCTCAAATTGCAGAACAAAAACTGAACAGAAGGGAACCCATCCTACTTTCGAGAAAAATTTGGTTTCAGTACTGACTCCTTTCTTCAGTGCATCGCACTACTTCAGCTCTATGGACCCGGCGGTCACATGATCATCAGGTCTACAGGGGTAAATGAGAGCTGCTCATCAGCCACCACAGGAGGTTGTTTCTTTCTGTATCTGTGGCTCTTATAGATGCCCCAGTTACAGGTGAAAACGTGTAAGAAAAAAAAAAATTGAAAAGAGAAACTAAAACTGTGGAACTGGCCATCAGGGGTCTTCTATGACCACATGGGGGACATATAAGGTTAAAAAAACACACACAAGATAAATAAATATTTTTAAAAAACCATTATTTCCAAATAGAAGCTTAAAAAAAATCCCTCTACACTTAAAAAAATCGACCCCTAAAAAGACACCTAACACCAGGATGACGGATTGTACACCAAGCAGACTGATGCATACAGGTATTTGCCTCTGGCAGGATCTGCTCTTCTTTTAGCTTCTTAGGCTCATTTGCATAATTTTTAAAGCCTTTTATTCTTAAAAACAAGGGTAGAAGAAACCTTAAGACGAGCGGATGCTGCCAGAGGGGGCACACACCAGTATGTCAGTGTGCTTGGTTTACAATCCTTCATCCTGGTAAAAGATGTCCTTTAAGGTATTACATGAAAAAAGTTTAGGCCCTTAGACTAATAAGTATGAAAATTCTCTAAAAATTCCCCGGTCAGTAAAGCCTTTTAATGTCTGATCAGCCCTAACTTGTTGCCAGGGCTGAATTGAGGTAGGTGGAGGCCTACCTCAATTTGGCAAAATCTGGTGTGGGTCCCCACTAAATGTAGCTCAGACAGTGGTACACATCACTATTCTAAATTATCATTACTATTCTAAACTTTCTCCTGCTTACATGTTATCCCAGCTGCTGGCAGTGGCAGTAGTACCGACTTCTGTCCTAGTCGCCACCCCAGTCCCCTGTGCCCCGTGGGAGTTCTCTCTCCTCTCACAGATCGGACTGAGTGATTTGAGATGAAGTAAAACTGACACTGATTGACTAGGATATGGCTGGAAATCAGTTCAGCCAACCAGTTTGTGACTCTGCATGCAGTGCAGCTCCTGAACGGCACGCTGCATGCAGAATGCGATTGAGCACGGCTGGGTGGGTACATTCTCACTGACAGAACCTGGGAGTCACTGTCACAGCTTGGAGGCAGGCAGATGTGGGGTGTGATGGTGCCATCTCTGACCATCAGACATTGCTGGTGGGGGCCCTGGGGTGCGTGCCCCTGGATCCCTTCCTATAATCCAGCCCTGCTGGTGATCATTTTATGGAAGGCCAGATTACTTACTCTGTTCTCTGCCACGGATACACATCTCTAAAAACTTCCATAGATGGACAGCAACGTCACTTGACCACCCCCATGTATCCATGCAATCCAATACCAACTGGACTGAAGCCAAAAGGACAGACATATACATAAAACACTAAACAATGCAGAATTTTTAGACTTCATGAGTTTCTTTTAGAATAAAAATGGCCGATACCATGACATTCTTAGGGGTAACAAATAAATGGAACTTTCTGGCTTAGATCATAGAAAAGGGACAATGATTCAAAGCAGACATTTTGCCATGAACTCCCAGGAGGCAAAGCAGAAATTATGACTTTTCACCCCTGACTGAATATTCCAAAAAAAAGCATTTCTGGTGCAGAAAACCAGCTAGGCAGAAACGAATAGTATAGTAAATTCAATGGGGGAGACGGATCTGGAAATCCAACAGCAAAGCTCCCACGATTATTGAAGTCCATAACAAACTGGAATTCTCAGTTTGGATTTCAGTCACGGAAAACCTTGTATATACCGATGACGACGTCATCCCACATTCTCATCACTAAACCAACCGCTTGCTCAAGTAGTGTATGAAATTGTCTTTCTAGATTTCCCTCTTTTATGTTGAACCTCGCCTAAGAAGTGACGCTAGCCTCTCTAGCCTCTCAGGTTGACTCATCTCAGGCAAAAAGTGACTCTTTTCAGTACATTTGCATATAATTTTGAAGGTTGATGTACTGAAAAGAGTTACTTTTTGCCTGAGATGAATCAACCTGAGAGGCTAGAGAGGCTAGCGTCACTTCTTAGGGTCTTACGCTCTATAGCAGCTCATCTGAAGATGAGAATTTCACACTTTTAATCACACAAGGATTGTGGTTCTCTGTGCCGCAGGACCAGAGAAACAGTCAGTTGTAGACACAGTTAAGAATGCGAGCGGCAGATTAAGAATAAATTAATAAGTTAATAAATAAATTAATAAATAAAGAATAAATAAATATGAGATTCTTCTCTTTAAAATGACACTTATAACATAGCTGGATAGAGCCCAAGAAGTGTCTCCTCCAACCACTAAAAGTGACTCATCTCAGGCAAAAAGTGACACATTTGTATATGACAGGGGAGGAGAATTTTATAGATAAATAGAAAAGTTTTTACATAACAGAGATAATGGAAAGGATTTTGTACCTTTAGGAGGACGTCCCTTAGCCATCACAAAAATGAATGCCATGTGCACATGATAAATAACTTTCTTTAAGGGAACTGGCACCAGATTTTAAGTACTAGCCTCTTCAGGTAGGGCATGAAATGTCACCCATTTACCTTTAAGAAAGATAACATGCAAAGAAAAAAAGCAGAGAAGAGTCATATTTTGCCTCAGATGATTCAAGTTTAGAGGCTATTCGGGTGTCATTTTAGATGTCTCTATCTCTGGTTCTATAGCACCTAGAACCATGCTTTTGGTGTCATATTAAAGATAAGGATTTTGCTTTCATTTTCACTTTTGAGCTGATTTTTTTTATAGGTAAATGGGTGAGATTTCACATAAAAACAGAATCCTAGGAAGGATATTTCATACTCTACCTGAAGAGGCTCGTAGTTTAATAGGGTAAAATCTGGTGACAGGCTCCCTTTACTCAAAAATAGTAAAGATTTAGTCATCCAAATCTACATAACACACTACAGGGGGCTTTAACTCCTTAACGCTCACTGACAGATATATCTGTCAGGGAGTTGGGATGTATGAAGAGGGCTCAAGGGCTCATGCGTCTCCATACAGGCATGGGGCCTGCTGCATATCACTATAGCACCGATAGCAGATGTGCATTTGAAAGATTGCGTGGCATGTGCACCACCATATTGGTTGAGATCGCCGCTCACTGTGATGTCATTGGGGAGCGGTGATCGGTTGTATCGATTGAGGCTGTATGGCATCTGCAGATTCGTTACAATGTGCCAATTTGTTACACAGAAAATAAGCCCTCACAGAGCTCTGTACACGAAAAAAATTAAAATGGTATAGCTTAGTGAAGGTAAGGAACAAAAAAATTAAGAAAAAACCCATCAAAGGACAGGATCCAATTTTGCTTATGCCCAATTTTTTTGTTTTACCAAATAAATCCCCTTTCCAGGGGTCTATCTTGAAGCTGATGAGCCCCAGTGTAAAGTCTGTGCCAGACCGCGTAATATAATGGGGCTCATTTACTAAGGGCCGCGGATCGCACTTTCATCGGACTGTTCGCCGTTTTGCACGGCTTTGACAGTATTTAACAGGGGTTTGCGCTGGGATTGTGTCGCACGCTGGCTCAGCTGTTCTAGCTTCCATGCGACATAAATTAGGGGGTGTGCCATCGTAGGATCCGACTGATTCAGACTGAGTGCAGGATTTAACTTTCATATTGGGGAAAATTTACTTACCCTGTCGCGATCCCCAGTCCGGACGGTCAGACGAAGATGAAGTCTGGCGCGATTCACGTAGCTCGTGCGCCAGAAATCCTGCATCCGTCGCTTCCCTGCTGAGGTCCGCCGGAGTTCACCTACTTCTTCCCGGTGTATGTGAGTGCTGATCTCTCGACACAATTTGAAATGTTAAATCCTGCGTGTAGTTCGAATCCGTCGGGTTGTCTGACTGCCCCCCCCCCATTTCTGCCGTGGGCAAGCCGATCTCGTGTGCCTAAATCCCCTGTTAAATGCAGCGCAACTCGGAAATCGTTGGGAAACCCGACGAAAATGCGGTCCGCGGACCCTTAGTAAATGAGCCCCATAGTGTCGGAAGACAATGCACTTACATGCACCAGGAAGAAGAAGGTGAACTCCGTCAGACCTGATCGGGGAAGTGACACTTGCAGGATATCAGGCACACTGGGGGTCATTTACTTAGGGCCCGATCCGCTTTTTCCCGACGTGTTACCCGAATATTTCCGATTTGCGACGATTTTCCCTGAATTGCCCCGGGATTTTGGCGCATGCGATCGGTTTGTGCCCCCCGGAAATCGGGGGGCATGGCCGTCGGAAAACCCGACGAATTCGGTAAAAAAGCGCCACATTAAAAAAAAAAAAATTGGTCGCACGGGCCATACTCACATGCACCACGATGAAGACGATGAACTCCGGGGCACGTCGGCGGACTTCGGCGCAGAAGCGACACCTGGGGTACATCGGGCGCAGGACCTTCATGAATCGCCGGAAGACCCGAACACTCGTCGGAGAAGCCGCCGCTGGAACGCAAATGGACCGGGTAAGTAAATGTGCCCCATTATCTTAGTGAATCGTGGCAGAGTGCATTATCGTCGGACAATGCACTTTCTGTGAACTCCAGCAGCCGCATAAGTAAATGAGCCCCAATGTATGGTTTATAGTACTAGTCTTCTCATATGGGAAAGTGACATACTAATGGGCCCCCTAAGCCTCTTGTACCCGGTTGTGACCGCACCCTCTGCACCCCACAAATTACGCTCCTGCCCCTTTCATTAGATAAGGCTTCCCATGCACTAAGCCCTGGAATAGATTGTATATTGTTCTGTTACATGTGAATACGAGAAAATAGAATAAGCCCTCTGTATTATCTCGCGGAGGAGAGGACGGACAATCAAGACAAGACATCTGAAAAGCTATAAAACTCAATGTGCAACTAGTTACCACCAGCTCGCGTCCAAGGGGGGGACGGCTGGCATGAATTTACTAAATTAGAGGCATTGTTCTACCATGGGGAAGTCACACTATATTTTCCCATCTCTCGCAAAAGAAAATAAAACGCTCGTTTTTTTGGAGGGTTTTTTATGATGAGATTCCATCGAAGCATTTCATTTCATCCTCCTAATTATCCACCTCTTTCATTTCACGTGTGAGTCATTGTGTGTGTGTGTGTAACCCAAACCCCCGGCTTTAACGTTAACGCTAGATGTGGTTTAACTGTCTCAATGCCATTAACTCGTACACATTTCCTTCCTTGCAAATTAAGCCTCCACCTGACCGCGTCTCTGTTTTGTGTTAATAAACTCCGAATATGATATCGTCATCTTCGGGGTTTTTTTTAAGGTCTTTTTCGCAAGGACCTTCCTTTTCATGATCTAATTTGCATCTGGAAAGGAGCTTTGACACACTTCCTGCTGACCGAAAAAATAACAAAAATAATATAGAAACACAAAATTTAAAAAAAAAATAAATAAAAAATAATTGTTCCTTTTAAGTTCTGGTTTATTGGGAGGTTTCCAGCAATGATGCCTGGATTGTGGCGCAATGTACTAGAAATGGGGAGGAAATGCAGTCAATGGAAAAGGTTAAAACGTATCGAGAAATCACACCCGACTCATGCGCTCTCTCTCAACGTGGGGGCAACTGTCTGAGCCTGGCAGATGTTTGGCACGGTGATACAGAGATTGCAAAGTAAATACGTTCAGGTGTGAGGCTCCCTCAGATAAGTTAACTGGCCTGTTGGGAAGAGCGAGGAGTGAGGTAGCTGGAAAGCGGCGCGGAGTGAGTGAGGTTACGCAGCCGTGACTTCATCTTATACAAACTCTCTATAGTCACATTTTCCTTTTATTGTGTGCACTTGGCTCGAGGCGGCTTCATGGGGTTAACGTGTTTGCATCCATTGATGTTTTTTAGGGGGGGTCTTTTATGTGGGATTTGCTAATTAGTTTTGTTAATAAATGAGAATAAATAAAGTTTTATCGCTTATTTTTAGATATGTTCATTCTGCCGATACAGAAGGCATGGACACCCTATGTAGTGCTATACCTAGGTATGGATTTACGTCTAGGGAAAGAGTGTCTGTTATAGGGACAGTCTACATAATAATCTAATATATCAAGATGAGTGAAGTGTGAGAGCAAAACTGTTCTAGTTGCTCATGTTAACCAATAACAGCTCAGCTTTCATTTTCTCACAGCTGTTTATAAAATTAAAGCTGAGCTCTGATTGGTTTCCATGGGCAACTCGAACAGTTAAACTTCTGATGAATCTCCCCCTATGGTCCCTTTCACACTTGCGTTTTTCGCGCACGTGTTCTGCGCGTGCTTTTGACGCGCATTGCACTCTGTCCCATTGTTTCCAGTGAGCTTGTCCTTATTTGCATTCTTTCTTTTTCACGCGCGTGCATACGTTTGTTTTGACGCGCGTCAAAATCACAGCATGCTCTACTTTTGCGTTTTTACTATCCCGAGCAACACCGGGGGCTACATATATATATATATATGTGTGATCTATTACTAATGATTATATGGGCGCACAGAGATTCTTTCTTTATGTAGCTGTTTGATGCTTTGTATCGCTATCATTAGACTCTGCCAAAGCCTTCAACAGTACTTATGGACTCTATTTTGGAAACTGGGTTTCAGGTTAAATTTTGTGAAATAGGTCAATTTGCTATACCGGGCACCGATGGCCTCCATGAGGGTTAATGGGACAGTCTCAGGGCACTTCAGACTGCTGCGGGGTACAAGGCACAGCTGCCCGTTGTCTCCGCTGCTATTCGCGGTGGCCATCGAGCCTTTGGCTTGTCTACTCAGGTAACATCCTGGCTTGCAAGGGTTTAGAGGAGGGGAGGAATGTATCACATTGTATGCGGACAATCTGCTTTTATTTCTTTCTAAGATTGAGCAGTCCCTTCCTGTAGTCAAGGACTTTCTGTCCCAATTTTTCCGGGTTACTCATAAACTGGACAAAATCTGCAATGCTGTCAGCAATGCTTTCAGCTCAGCACGTCTGCAAAGGTGAGGGAATCCAGTAGTGGATGTGTTAAAGTATCTGGGTATGTGGGTTACCAGATCACTAGCTGACTATATTGAGATTTGAACTTTGCTAGGTGTAATGCGCTCTTGAGTGTTGGTTTGGAAGTCAGCTCCATAGAGATAAATTGGGCAGCCCAAGTTGGGGTCCGACTGGGGTACATCAGACCTCATTGGAACCCTTAATCTAGTGATCTGTTGTGGTCTTATCACTTAGACCCCCACTGATCAGCAAGTTAGACCCTATCCTGTGGATATGTTTCATAGATACTGGTTTTATGCAGGACCAATCCCATTCCTGGACCCCAGAAGAAGTTAACCCATTTTGGAGGCTGATATGATCTATTTTCTAGGGTGTGGGATTATTCCACCAGAAGAATTTTACCTAGTGGACCTAAATATTCCCAGTCTGGCCCTGCTGGTTATAGATACTAATCCTAATAGATTTGATTTGCTTTGGACAGAGCCCATTGAAAAAAATTCAGCAAACATCACTGTTGGGAGGAACTATGTAACCTAGAGGTCTCTTACAGGCAGGATATCTTGTCTATTTTGACATATTATCGGGATTAACTTATAATTACTGTTCTCATTCTTCATATTCTAGAACTTTTGTTTTCATAAACTTCTGCGTTTCTAACCACAAAAACCCAGTGGGACTACGCTGGACTATTAGTAACATATACAAACATTTGTAGGGGTCCATGTAATATTTCTAAGAATAAACAATGTGACTGAGCAGGCCATCCCCCATAGGAATAACTCAGACTTTGCTTACAACCACTAAACACTTTATTAGTGTAGCAGAGCACTTGTTACAATGTAGCACTTAAGATATCAACACTCAATCCAACAGTAACTGTCAACGCTGTCTATTACTGGCCCGTAACGGCTCAGGTGGGAGAGATGCTGGCAAATTCTGCTATCATGAGGATATTCTGCTCTTTGCTGAATTTCGAGATATGCAGCTGCTGGAGAGTTCTCCATACGCTCCCCAAATTCAGGCTTTTTCCTGGGAGAAATTATAAGAAATTGGCAGAGTATTCATCTTATCAGGTGCAAGGTTACATAAAAATCTAAACCACGAGTGCTCTGCTTCAACATTAATACGGTGTAGTAGGCCTCATGCACATAGCAGAGCTCTATGCATTAGACTGTGCTAAACTGCTGACCTATGAAACCAACAAAATGATACTATAAACTGCATTTCATAGGCAGTAAATATAGTAGTGCCCTATCACAGCTCTGCATAGACATAGCAATACTGCAAAGAGATAAAACACTAGCACTAAGAACAAGAAGATTAGTTATCCCGTAGCAATCAGTTAAGCCTCTGATTTCGTTCTCTATGTTTGATCCCCTATGTCAGTGGCGGCGAACCTATGGCACGGGTGCCAGAGGTGGCACTCAAGGCCCTCTCTGTGGGCACTCAGGCCATTGCCCCAATTTCAAACAGGACCAAATCCACCAAATCTTCCTGTAGTCCCAAGCAACTCTGCTCTCAGCTCTGATGACAGAACTGCATTGTCTTTCCTGCTGGACCCACCATTCTTCCTGGAGAGAAGCTACAATGATGGTCTGAACTTATTTCAACTGTATTGGTGGCCGCAGTGGCCAATAAAATTGAATGAAGTTGAAGAACAATTAGCATTAAGTTACTGCTTGAACTGCCATGTTGGCACTTCATGGTAGATAAGTGGATTCTGGTTGTAGTTTAGGCACTCGGTCTCTAGAAGGTTCGCCATCACTGCCCTATGTAAATGTAGCAGTGCCCTATCAAAGCTCTGCATAGACATAGCAAGGCTGCAAAGAGATAAAACACTAGTGCTAAGAAAAAGAAGATTAGTTATCCCATAGCAATCAGTGAAGCCTCTGATTCTGTTCTCTATGTCTGGTCCCCTACGTAAATATAGCAGTGCCCTATCACAGCTCTGCATAGACAGACCAAGGCTTCTTGTCTGAAGCCAAAGAGATAAAAAAAAAACTAGTGCTAAGAAAAAGAAGAGTAGTTATCCACAGCAAACAGTGATGTCTCTGTTTTTCAAGTATCCCATAGCTATCAGTGAAGCCTGTGATTCACCAGCAATGTCCAACAGTCAATTCACACCCAATCGGTGAGAGGAGAGAGAAGCAGTGGCCTGTGGGACTGGCGTGGGGACTGGGGCTAGTATTTAGTATTACTGCCACTGCCTTTGTGCTAGCTAGGCCATCAGCTAGGCTTATACCACTACCGTGGTGCCAACTATGCCAGCAGCTGGGCTAACATGTATGTAGGAGAAAGTTTAGAATATGTCAGGGCTTGGGGTCAGTGTACCCCCTGGACCACAGCGGGAGGTGGTACTAGCGGACACCTGGGACCAGAATATAAGTGGCACCTGGTCTTCACCAAAGCCAGCCACAAAGCAGGATGGTCTTGCTGCGGCGTGGTGCCACCAGGTTGTCCACAGGTGTGACTAGCCTGCGGTGGCAGCCAAAGTTGAAGTGCAGAATCAGCGGGCAGTCTCGGAGTCGGGCACAAGCCGGAAGTCAGGGCAGGCGGCAGAGATGCAGAGGTCAGAGGTCGCGTCCAGGGTCAGCAACAGGAAATCAGGGCAGAACGGAACAGGAACAGGAACAAACGCCAGGAACAGGAAGCTTCCTCTTATCACAAAATAGCTCAAAGATCTGGCGGGAGCAGCCGGTCTTTATGGGAAACCGGGAAGTGCCAACGCCAATCAGCTGTGCACTGGCCCTTTAAATCTTCAAGTGCCGGCACACCCTAGGGAGCGAGGACGCGCATGCAGCCTAGCCGGGACGGGAGCAGGAGTGTAGAGAGATAAGTGCGGGCCAGGGGACGGGACAGCGACGCTACAGAGAGGGGCACGGGTGTCCCTGCGATCCGAGGCATGGATCGCAGAGACAACTGTGACAGAATATTAATTTTAGGCTACATTCAGCGGGAGCCCCCACCAAATTTAGTGCCCAGGTGTCTCTACCTACCTTAATCCGGCCCTGGTCATGTTTGAATGACCATCATGTGACCACTCAGGCCAGAAACCATCAGGTGTACAATGTCTGTGATGTCATCACTTCAGCTTTTACAAGACCGGAATTCGGGGGGCAAAAAAACCTTCACTGTGACCAAGGGGGTCCTCAGGAGAGGTGAGGATAGATTTTTTATTCTGCTTTTATAGTGAGTAGACCCCCCTAACCTGACTTTTCAGTGGCTTTTGTTATGTTATGTCCATAGTCTATAGATTTTCTACTAGTTTTAACAACAGCCTGGAAATAAAATCAAAATAAACCAACCTGGCACATTACACGTATAATAATTAACAAGCAATCTGTTGCCGGATACATTTCAGATTGCCTGCTGGAAAACTGTCCAAGTTTTACCTCGTGAACCAAGGTGAACCAATAATAAAATCATCTGAAACTTTGAACCAGTTACTTTTCTGTCAAAGACAAATTATTCAAAATGTGCACAAACAAATGACAACATGTGTGGAGAGATGCCATCTACTTATTCCCGTCCAAATTGGCTGCGGACGGCCTTGTTTCACGGAAATGGCATTAATAAAACTGGTAAATGACATAGGATTTTTAGTAAAAAAAAAATTTTGAAAAAATGGAGAGCGATCAAATGTACACATATGTTGAACATGATGTCCCGCGGAAACTACGCCTCATGATGGATGTAACGTTAGACGGATGTGACACTGGAGATATACATATTCATTGTGTGGGGATGTTTTTACTAATCCACTTATTACACAGAAAAAAATAATTTAATAAAAAAGTGCATAATTAATCATTGGGTAGATTATAACAGGAATCGGGGTGCATTTCACTCAGCAAATTTTTTAGGCTGCTTAGGCTTATTTACTAAGGGTTACGCATGCACTTTTGTCGGACTTTCCGACACTTTCGGGTTTTGCGCGGCTTAGACAGGTATTTAACAGGGGTTTGCCCTGGGATTGTGTGGCATGCGATAGTTTTTTGGTGCAGCTGCACCAGCTTTCATGCGGCAGAAATCGGGGGGCGTGCTGTCGGATGATCCAACTGATTCGGACTGAGCGCAGGATTAAACATTTAAATTGTGTCGCAAGACAAAGCACTCACATACACCGGGAAGAAGAAGGTGAACTCTGGACCTGAGCGGGGAAACAACACATGCAGGATACCGGGCACACGGTCTTAGTGAATTGCGGCACAGGGCATTATCGTCGGACAATGCACTTTTGGTGAACTCCTCGAACAGATAAGTAAATGTGCCCCATTGAGCCATACTTGTGTGTGTTGTTAGTAGCAGCTGGACTGTGATAAATGCATTTAAATTCACTGAATTTTACCATCACTGTCACAGGTGCTCCTCTGTGCTCCCCAGGACTCCCGCTGGCTCACTCACCTCTCCTCAATCCAGTGCTGGCTTCGGCGGTCTGGCCAGTGCGCCGATAATAAATTCCAGCCCCTTCCTGTGTCCCCTGCCAGATCTTCCTGTCTTGTGCCCTAGAGAAAGCTGTGTTCCATGTCTTGTGCTGCGATTTCCTGCTATTGCCTTCGATTCTGTGCTGCCTGTCTTGACCTTCCGTTACGTCCCGATTCCGATCCTCTGCTGCCTATCCTGACCTCCTGCCTGTCCCTACAATTCTGCTCAATGTCTCTGCACCTCGCCTTGGCCGCCACCACAGACAAAGTCATGCCTGTCTAATGACCCGCTGGTACCACACCGCAACAGGTCCAACCTGCTTTGCGGGGGGCTCTGGTGAAAACTGGGTGCCACTTAATGGCCAAGTTGGCCATTAAAGGGGTTGACCACTTTAACTCATGTTTTTTGTTATGTGTGTGTAATTGTGGGTGGCAGGATATTAGGTTTTTACCAATATACACCTATTAAAGTTTTGTTTCACTTTCTCGATATGTAAAGTGAAGTCTCCTGTCCTTCACCTCATCAGCCAGAGATTCCTGTCCATAAAATGGCGGCAAATGGAGGGTCATATGATCTCTAACTGGCAATTGATCATGGACAGGGTACAAACAGGTCATCGGGGGTCATAAGGTATGGAAGTGGAGTAATATTGAATGAGTCTATAAAAAAAGTTGGAGAACTGGAATTTATATAATAAACATGCGGCACAAGGTGGTCATAGAAAGATAGATAAAGTAATTAGATGTGGAAATGGAGGTAGATAACTGGACAGATAAATAGAAGATTATTAGATATGGGTATAAATACAGTCAGATAGGTTCCGTAGGTTTGTTCTTAAATTGAATTTGTATGTAAATCGGAACTGTATATTTTACAACTGTAATCCCAGCCAGAATTTTTTTGGTCTTTGTGACAATTGGATTTTAAAAATGTTGGGTTGTCATAAGAACCAGGAGTAACAATAAAGCTTCATTACAGACACCTGTGATAACTGTTACAGCTGGTTATTCTAGCCTAAGGCTAAAGTACAGTAATTTACCAACATCCAGAGGTCCGTTTGTAACTAGGGGTCGTCTGTAAGTTGGGTGTTCTTAAGTAGGAGACCGCCTGTAGCTGGACAGATAAAAATAAGACAGATTGATGTGAGATTGAAAGATTCAAGACATAGATATGTGATGGATAGACAAATATATATGTTTTCCAAGGTATTATCCACAGTAAATGAAAATATATCCACCAGACACTGATCCCTATACGCCAGTCGATATTCTGTCTTCTTACCCCTAGGAAATACCCCGGGGCAGTGTTAAATCAATAGTCTGCTCTATCTGGACGCTCTCCAGTGGATCAGCTGATTCCCATCCAACAGCCCCCTAGATAGGAACTGCATAAAATCGTTTGCACCTAAATGGCCAGAACTCAAGCAAAGTCACTGCCAGGAATAACAACTGTACAAGATCAATTCTGAGCCCATTTAGAGGAAATTTAAAAAAAAAAAAAACATTTTCAGGGAATCTGAGGTTTTGTTACATACTGGACGCTTGTAAATCAGAAATATACCGTATTAAATCAACGCAGTCATTTACTAAGAAAAACAGCCGCAACGTTGACTCAGGTCTGGAAGTCATTGCCGTATTTTGATCGCGGATAAATAGAAATGTTGTGTAACTCACTGCGCATCTGTACGTCAAAAACATTATGGAAAATCCTTGGATGTAAACATAAATCCCTGGAAGACGTGAGCTGGCATTATGTCACGATCCGAGAAAGAAGACCTTCACTTACCCAGAACCATGACTCGGACTTCACTCATCCGGAGCAAAGATCTCGTTCAGTCCTGTGTCTACCTACCCTAACTTGTTACTAGGACCACCGGCAAATTCTCGACCCTCTGCCAACCACCGTCTTGTACTCCATGGCTAATTTGTCAGGATTTTGATTTGATGTTGGTTTATTCTTTGAAGCCCTGAAATAACATTAAAGACACACATATCAGATATGGTATCAATTCCAACGTCTACCTCTTACTTTCCCGCCACGGCATGGATAGGGGATGTCTATCTGATTGGTGATGGTCCGAGTGCTGGGAGCCCCACTAATCGGAAGCACAATATGGGAATATCGGAAGTTGTAAAGTGGAAAACATGCGTCATGCTGCTGGATTCCATAGTATGGGAATATCGGAATTTGCCGAGCTCAGCTCTCGTCTGTCTCTAGCACTTTCATAGACAGTGAATGAGAGAGCAGGGAGTAGCCGTGTGCTGTGTTTGGCAATTTACACCACTCACTTACGATTGGATGGAGCAGTGGGGCGCATGGTCATCATGCAGCTCTAACCAGTAGACGGAACGGGACTCCCATTCCCCGCATTACAAAGGGTCCCATTGCCGTGAGCTTGGATCTTGGACCCCTTTCTGATTAGTTTATAATCCCCTATACTCACTCTCCCAACACCACCACTTGCCATAGAGCTAGAGATACCAAAATGGATGCAGCAAATATATCAGAGTCATTGTTAGTTTAAGAAAAAATAAGAAGGGCCTGGTAAACTTTTACCTTATAGTGAACCTGTCATCAGGAAAGTCATTTTTAGCTGGTGACAGGTACCGATAGCCTATCCTATACTGATATAAAAAATGTCTTTGTCAGCATTCTGAATCATTGTAGTACTTTATATAAGTTTAATTCACATTACCTGGCTCCCTGCCAGCAGTATGTGGTGAGTCCCTGGGGTGGGGGCAGCAGCAGCCTCTATGTGCCTGTGTCTCCTCATTCATTCTTCCTTTTCTCCACACCACCCCCCTCCCTGCTCAATGCACAAGACAGATAGTGGGGGAGGATGGAGCTGGATGAGTGTGAAGGAGAGGAGACTGAGACACAGGCTGCAGCTGCCCTCCCCAAGGACTCGACAAAAGCTGCTGGCAGCAAGCTAGGTGATGTGAAATAAACTTATATAAAGTACTGCAATGTTTCAGAATGCTGACAAAGACATTTTTATCAGCATAGCACAGGCTATTGAAATCCTGTCACCAGCTTAAATGTCATTCCTGGTGACAGGTTCGTTTTAAACATTTCTTATATTTACTTAAATTATACATTTTTTGCACATTGTATTGAATGATGTGTGACTTTATAAATAAAAGATATGTTTCAATTGATGTTTAACACAGATTTTTCAGTCTTTTAAAATTCTTATTTGAACAATATAAAATATAACTGAAAAAGTAAAAAATAACTTTTGGTAGAGATCCCCCCCGTGCTCCTATGAGGTCCTGGAGGGAGAATAAGTAGGGACAGGAATGGATGAAGTGAGCACCAGGATCTCTGTGTGAGATGTTGGCATTGGGCACCGTCCAGCACCAGTCAAGTTCACACCCAAGGATCACACACCACAGATGCATATTTTGGAAAGAAGTAAGAGAATGTCAAAAGCGAAGAAAAAAAAAAGAAAGAAAAAACTACACAGGAAGGCAAAGGAAACCGGAGGGGCCCTGAGCCCAAAGTACATACCAAAATAATTGCTTGTGTTTACTTAAAAATAAATATTTTTACAACAAAATTTAAGAGCTAAAGTATTAAGGCATAAAACAGGAAAGTCAAGGAGAGGGCATACCACATCAGGTACGTTCCTGTTGATTTTGTGTTGAATAATTGGGAACATAAAAACGGATACTATGCTTCTATGTCTCATAATAAGGGCGATTATAACAGGAAGGGCTTCAGGTCAGTGAAAGGGTTTAGCACCGGGAGAAGATTGCATTAGGTGTCACTGAGGTTTAGGTAATTTTGTGCTCGTAAGAGCCATCATGACCACTGCAGGAGTGACAGGAGTCTCTATTGACTCTACAAGTAGTACTCACTAGAGCAAAGACGGAGCAGTAATGGTCTCCTGATTGTTGGCCTGTTAAACACCATCCTTAGACTTAAGATGCCACTTTTACTTGGTAGACCCCTCAAAAAATGGAAAGAAAGGGCCCCCTTTTGAAAGGAGGGGTACATCTGGTCTCATATAAGCTTTAGTGCCATCCTTTGACTGTAAAGTATAGCAGAATGTGATTTTGTACTTAGCTTGAATTATGTCCTGCACTAGTCTGCATACTGCTTTATTTCATTCCTGGCTGCCTTCATTGATTTCCACCATGACAGTCTGTCTCCCGTTGACTTCTGCAGACGTTGTTCTGGGCTGCAGTTGATACCTGTGATGAACAGATGCCTCCTCTATTCACATTACTTCCCAGCAAGTCTGGCTTGTCTAGATGTCAGGGGATTAGTCCAGTCACTCTTTGGACCGGGACTCTAATATCTCATAAGTGGATTGTCTTTCCACTTCCCAGTGCTTGCTATAAGTTCTCTTTGGAGCTTACTAGCGTTTTCTGGACTTTTTTGATTTTCTGACCTTTGCTTATTTTCTGACCATGCATTTGTCTCTTAATTATGTACTGAATTGTCCTGTTGGTTTTAACCTATTTTTGTATGGCCATTTATCTGTAGTTGTTTGTCCTGTGTTTGTCTTTGTATTTTCATCTTGGCATAGGAGCGGAATGTCGAGCAATTGCCACCCACCATTTAGGGTAGGAAAGGCACGTAGATAAGGTACATTTGGGTGAGTCTAGCATTAGGGCTCACAGAGCTATAAATACCCTAAGTAAACATGGAGTGAAATGAAAAAATGATGGCTGTCTGCAGCCAACACCAGAGGGGGCTAAGGAGCAGTGTGCTATAAGTTTCTGAAAGGGGCATTCTTATTTTTAATATTTAAGACAAATCCACAGGATTTGTCATAAATATGTGATAGATTTGTTACAACCTTTGTTGGCAGAATTTCCAGAAATTCCGATTCTGGCAAACTGATAAAACTTGTGTTAACCCTTTATTGAGTTGATATTCCTGGTTGAGTTTAGCATAATTCCGAAAGGTGTGCTCGACTTTCAACAAGCTTTGAATATATTGATATTCCAAGGTGTATATAAGAAGAGTAGTACTAGTTCTAGTCTTATCTCTGCAGTCTTTATTGGAACTTTCCATTTTCTCTGTGCATGTGGATGTGGGTAGAGACCTAGCCGCTGTGACTCACTGCTCTCCCTCCCCTCTCCATAGACATCTCTGTAGTCTGACCTCAGTGAGCTTCAGTCTTTTTTGCTCCCAAAAAGGAACTTAGCTGAGATTTTAGATCGAAAAGCAGATTACGAGGGAGGGAGAGAGGAGGATAAAAGCCAAAGTAAGTGGAGAAAGAAGCACTTTCGTCTTATAGGGTATATGAAAAAGTTTCTTGTAGTTACTTTTACTATTGATTTATGCAAAGTGTGTTGTAGTGTTGGTGATGATGTTGACAGTGGGCACCAGCGGGGATTGGTCCATATGAGATTCTAATGAGACCCCTCCCTATCCTCAGTACTGGATACTATGTAGCTAATGCACCTTATATATGTCCTCCAACGTGTGACAGGTAAACTTTAATGTAAATCGATAAACCTATCCAATACATTAAAGACAGATGAAGAATAAAAAAGGGGCCATTTCCAAGAATGTAAGAATATAGAGCTGATAAGTGCAGTGACATTTCGCTTCAGAGTAAAACTAGCGGCCAAGAAAAACAATCTGATCTGTTCGTGAGGTTCCAGCAGTCAAACATATGTCGCTCCCCGTAACGTTCTGCGAGTGCCTTTGTAAAAACAGTGGGGATATGGAGTGAAGGGGAGCCATCAGTTCTCCCAAATTGTTTTCTTTTCAATTTGCTCTTTCACGTATGAATGTTATCCTTTGATCCCCTTTTTATGGCTTTTTTATCACATTGCAGTTTTCTGCGCTTATTTCGATGTATTTTAAGGCCAGCCACACAGGAGATGGAAGGGAAGGGCTACACGGAGGTGCTTATGTGGATATGGACAGAATAGAATGGATTATTTCAGTTTCTTTTTGTGATCAAAGGGGAAACATTTAGGGTGTGATCAAACCCGATCAATATATTATTTCCCTTAGATGGGTAGAAGAACCTCAAGATTCTTCATGGTCCTCCCATTGAAACAATGAGAGACTGCAGTTTAGATGGTTTTAGAGCAAAATCTGCACAAAAAAGAATTAGTCTGACACAAAATATGTGTTCTGTGTGAAGAGGAAGCCAGTTTCCCTATTCATTCCTCTACTTATTAGGATTGAGCAGCCTCAACCCACTCTGCAGGCAGCATGTTATAGAGCAGGAGGAGATGAGCAGATTGTACATAGTGTCCTATCTGCAGGCAGCATGTTATAGAGCAGAAGGAGCTGAGAAGATTGTACATAGTGTCCTATCTGCAGGCAGCATGTTATAGAGCAGAAGGAGCTGAAAAGATTGAACATAGTGTCCTATCTGCAGACAGCATGTTATAGAGCAGGAGGAGCCGAGCAGATTGTACATAGTGTTCTATCTGCAGGCAGCATGTTATAGAGCAGGAGGAGCTGAGCAGATTGTACATAGTGTCCTATCTACAGGCAGCATGTTATAGAGCAGGAGGAGCTGAGAAGATTGTACATAGTGTCCTATCTGCAGGCAGCATGTTATAGAGCAGGAGGAGCTGAGCAGATTAAACACAGAAATCTATCTGCAGGCAGCAGTTGTAAAGCAGGAGAGGTGGCAAATATTGTACATAGTGTTCTATCTGCAGACAGCATGTTATAGAGCAGGAGCTGAGCACATTGTACATAGTGTCCTATCTGCAGACAGCATGTTATAGAGCAGGAGCTGAGCAGATTGTACATAGTGTCCTATCTGCAGGCAGCATGTTATAGAGCATGAGGAGCTGAGGCTATTGTACGTAGTGTCTGATCTGTACCTAATCATAAATTTGTATTAAGCAGAAGTTATTGGAATACAATCAGACTTTAGTAACCTGTTAAACCCTAATTTCTAACAGAGTTATTTTCTAATATCTGCTGTTGGCCCTTTAAATCCCCTAGATAATCCCGTACCATACTTACAAGTGGAATACACGCTGTACTTATGTGTTTTGCAATTCCAGTGTTAATGGCAGAAGCTGGAGCCTCGTATCTCCCTCTTATGACAATGACGAGAAAACATATCTGTGTTCCAGAACGTTATTAGACATTCATTAGTGGAGTCAAGCTGTTGAAGTGGCAGCTGGTTAAGCCACTTAAGGTCTATAGTCACAGTAGGGAGCGAACCATTTTAACACCCAGTGATTGACTCTCGCTGTAAAGTTTGCACTCTGTTGACTGCAACAAACTTACATCTGCAGGGCCATTGTTTCCTGCCAAAATTTGTTTCATTCCACAATTTGCAGAATAGTCAGTATCCTGGCTCCAGGCAGTGTATAATCCCACTGCGCACCGGGGGTGAGAAACTAAATTTCAGCTGTGGGGATGTAATGTGCTAGATTGTCAATGGAGGAGACTCAGAAGAGGCCGAGAGCTCAGAACAGATGATCAATGAGTAACTGGGGTAGAAAAGATACTTTGCCTTTAAAGGGAGTCTGCACGTTCCCAGGTCACATACTGTATAAGCTACACATAAGTCATAGTAGGGTAAGTGTCCTGCATCCTAAGCATGACCTTCTTAAGAAGATCTGTGGCCTGAATGCAGAAAAATTAGAATTAGTTTTTTATATATGCAAAAGAACTATGGGTGTGGCCTTAAAATCCAGAGCCCCCTCGTTTACTAGGTTTAATTCAACAGTACCTCTAAGTTATCCTCGATTGACAAGTAGATGCACCGTACCCTAAGGGCAGTGTCACACGTGGTTGTTTTGAACCCGCTCTTGGGCCGTTTTTAAGCAGTCCATTAAAAAACCCATGCGTTGTTTGAAAATGCATAATTAAGAAAATTGGAAAATGGACAAAAACGTTCAAAAAAACGCATTCTTTTTTTAACGGACAGCTTAAAAATGGCACCAAAACGGGTTCAAAAATGCCACGTGTGCCACCACCCTAAGGCCCCTTCCACACTAGCGTTTTTCAGGCGCGCGCAGAACTTGCATTGCACTCTGTCCCATTGTTTCCAATGGGCCTTTCCTCATTTGTGTTTTTTTTCACGCATGTTTTTCCCGCCCCATTCAAGTCTAATGGATACGCCTCACAAACCCTTGCAAACTCGCAATCATTGCAAGTGGCAATGCGAGTGCAATGCGTTTTTACGGATGGTTGCTAGGTGACATGAATAAAGTTTCCCCTGCTCGCGATCGAGCATTTTCATTACAAAAACCAATGAAGAACAGTGAAGTAATGAATAAAAACAAAAAACAACGAACACAGTGAACACAAAGTCACTTTTAGTGAAAAACACAGTAAAGAACACAGTGAAATAGATTACAGATGTTTCGGCACATCTGCTTACTTGTCGGGAATACGCGCGGAAGGGTGCGAACAAAATAGCATGTAAAGAACAATATATATGTGTGAAAGACACATTGCAGATGTTTCCATACACCTGCAATGTTGTGTTCACACATATATTTGTTCTTCACATACTATTTGTTTTCGCACGTTCCGCACGTATCTCCCCGACAAGTAAGCAGTGTGCCGAGCACTGTAATCTATTCTTCATTGTGTTTTTCACTGCGTTTTTTAACTTAAACGGAACAAAAACGCAGCCAAAAATGTCAGTTTTTCACGCATTGCACCCTGACGTGAAATGCAACACTAGTGTGGAAGGGGCCTAGGGCAATGCATTCCCACCCCCTTCTAATAATTAGAGATCAAATTGAATATATGTGTCTAAGGCCTCTTTCACATTGCGTTTTGTCTCCGTTTTTCTTCCGTTTTGTATCTATGTTTGCAAAAAAAAAAATGTAAAGGTTTAAGATTGCTTTGAAAACATCACACCCCGTTTTCAAGCCTCATCAGTGAAAAAAAACAATTTTCATCAATTGCTTTGCACTCCAATTCACAATTACCTTATTAACTTTTGATCCAGAGAACGGATAGTGAAATACAAGACACTGAAACCACCCATAGAAATCAATGGCTTTGTGTGAGCGTCCGGAACCTGAAAGGATTACGAGACAATGAGAGATAAAATGAATATAGAGGAATATCGTTGCGTTATCCTCCCTCTCCACCCACTGACCCGTATAGAGCCCTAAGAGATGGATTAGCGATGTGAAACGTCTCACTCTCCCCAGGAGTACGTACAAGATGGAGGAGCAAGGAGGTAGACAGCATAACAGCCTGAAAAGCAAAATTACAGAGGAGTTGGGAAAGTTCCTCAGGCTCATTAGCATCATTTTAAAAGTAGATTTTTGAAAGAAGGAGGCCATGGATAACAATCATGACGCTTGTGGATCAGCTGGCGGGGCCAGGCTGCACACATTACCAGCTGGTGGAACCAAGAGGCGCTCGGGTGACGTAGACCAGAGCGCCTCAGGCTTATTTGAATATCTTTGTAAAGTCTTGTAATGGATAACTTGTCCGTTCCCAGTCATACAAAAAGCAAGGTCATCCCCTGGCAGACATAACAAACAAGTAAGTTTGGGACATCTACCATCAGTAAATCTGATGGTAGATGTCTTTCTAAAGCGTACCCAAATGCTTCCCCAAAGTTTAAAGCTGATGTCGAACAACTCTACAATAATGGGACTGGCGGAAGACAAAACCCACACAGAAGGTTTGCAATGCAGTCCACCCACCATGAAGGTCTAAAATAATAGAAACAATTGAGAGCTGAAATCCGATGTCTCCATCTCAAAAATATGTCCCAAAAATGCTAGGCCTCAACTCTACTGGAAAATGTTTCTCCGTCATGCGCTATTCACCATCAGCTCTGTTCCCTCTCCCCTCTTATAGTATCACTCTACAACCATTTCCCAATCCAGTTGAAAATATAACATACCAGAACATCCAAAATTAGTCCTATCCAAAAATATCTGATGTCTACTCACACTTATTTGCTCACAAGACCTCCTTGCACAGCACCTGCTGATTTTGCGACCCACTGGTCTGAGACATTTGAGCGCATCTCGGCTTCCATGAGAAGGGAGAGTTGCGCTCAGTCTCTTCCCTTCTCTTTCCGACCGTGAGCTACAGGAAGGCCATCAAGCAGAGGGAGAAGTAAGTACTGATGGATACGATGGGGAGGGTGACAGTTTAACAACCTGTAAATCTACAGCACCTAATGTCCCCAGAGCCCTTCTGCCTAATAATTTTAAAAGCTGATTTTAGAAGTAAGGAGGCCATGGATAACAAATATAAGAACATTACCACAGTCACTGTGCCCGATCTTGAGTAAGTGCTCCTGGTTTATCAGGATGGATTTTGATAGTTGATTTCCTTTAACATCATGTCCTTTAATTACCCTCTATTCCCCCTATTATATATACTACCTTTATTACCGAATAGACATTACCGGTATTTCCTACATTGAAATTCTAACCTAACTTTACTCGCTCTGACAGAGCTCAATGTAGGTTTTAGTATGCTAGCGTAAAGTCGTATCATTGGCCACTCAGGTTTTATTTGGCACTAATTGATGTTACGAGTTGTCTACACTCTACATGACTCTCTGGTCCGAGCCCTACACTGCACAGTTATTCTATCAGGCAGTCCCAGGTTACTCAAGTGGTCGTAGGTTTGTTTTAGTTGAGTTTGTATGTAAGTCGGAACTGTATACTTCATAATTGTAACCCCAGTTAAAAAAAATTTTGGCTTGTACAAGGCATCTGAAGACTAAACAGGCTTGGTCCGTCAAGGTCTTCAATGACCCTACTGGTGATGGCCACCACCTAATGAAACAAAGGGATTATTAGATTATTACTCATGACTTCATCTGATGGGGTCATTCTACTGAGCCCCCCACTATTAGATAAGCATGCCCTAGTGTTTGATGAGGGCTTCTCTAAACATTTTGTCGCATGGTTTGTTTTGGCCCGGCAGCAAGAAGGACATAATACTTGGATTCATTCTGACAGCAAGTGCAAATGGGATCATGTCAGTCTATTTCCTTCCAGTGTTATTTTCGCGTCTCTTCTTCTATACCAAAAGCAAGCGACGTGGATAATTAAAACATAAATAAATGATTCTTTTGGAAAGTTTCCTTCTTCCCTCCATTCTGGGAATGTAGGAAAACTACTTGAAATATAGGGAATTCTATTGCTGTCCTCCTCCTTCTACCAACAGCCCGTCCTAGATAATCCCGTAATCATCCATCTTGTTCCTGCACTGAGAGGTGCACAAAGGACGCTGCATCCTGGTAAGTAGACCCTAAACAGCCAATAAACCTATAAAAACCTCCCCCCTAAAAAAAAAAACACTGCGTTATATTTAATTTCACACCTTAATCCTCTTTCTAGCCAACATTAATAAAAACCCAAATAAACATCTTTTGTCCTTCCTACCTTCTTTTCCTTCTTCTTTTTTGTCTTTGTTTTGTATAGGCCCATTTCAATTCTTCTGCTGCAATGTTGGTCCCTCCCCTGTATTATGTGTCACAGTGCTTCTTATTAAAACTATTTGACTCCTTTTGTGTTTTTTTCCTGTTTTTTTATCCCTCGCTCTTTTCATCTTTAGTTTCCCTTCACCTGTGGCTACTCCAATGAGCCTCCCTTACTTCCCTTGTCTACCTCCATTGATCACCTGGCCGACCCCCTGCACCCTTGGGGCCTTCTCCGTACCGTATCCTCCCTAGCCCTCCTCTATTACTGTATATATGAACACACGCGCAGTACTAACTGTACTAACCCCTTTATTACTACTCTAACTCTACTCTCTGACGTTTTACTACTACTCCTATCCTTTATATACCATGCAATTGCCGATCCTTAGGCCACCAAGGACCGCTCTCATTCTACTCCTAGTACTCTACTACTACTACCTTCCTATATGTATATATGGGTCAGAGGCACACGTACTACTAGACTCCTATAACTGTTCTTATGATTGGCAAGCACACAGTACTACTACTAACTCTCTACACTCACTACTACTACTACTACTACTAACTTACTACTAATTACTACTCTCACTCCTCTACTTCCTCTACTCCTTCCTATAGCTACAACTGTATATTGATGGAGCATAGCACAGTACTACTAACTCCTATACTGTATATCATGGGCAGAGCACAGAGTACTACTACTTACTACTCACTCCTATACTTTATATATGTTCTATCACAGTACTCTCTTTACTCCTCACTACTACTACTGAACACTACTGCCTATACTGTAATATTTATGGGATAAGCACCGTACTACTTCGACTACTACTACTACTCTATCCTATACTCTGTAATATATGGGCACATCACAGTACTACTTTACACTTCTACTCCTACTCCCCTATACTACTCTACTCTACTCTAACTACTACTTTAACTACTCCTCCTAGCCTTAATATATGATCAGAGCGCGTACTACTACTACTACTCCTATCCTGTATTATGAAGCACACAGCGCAGTACTACTACTCTTACTACAACTCACTACTACTTCGACTATGACTAGAACTACTGACTACTTAACTTCCTATACTGAGATATGGTGGGCACATAGTTTCAGAACGCGGGGCTTATCCTCCACTTCCTTACTCTATCCTCCTACTTTACTACTCCATACTGTATATATGGGCACACCGCACAGGACTACAGTACTACTTACTCTGACTCTACTACTAACCTCCTATCGACCACACTGTTATATCTGGTCCAGAGCACTCTCTCCTACTGTCTTTCCCATCTTACTTACTACTCCTATAAAACGGTGTATATAGGGGTCAAAGAGCACAGTACTAACTTACTACTTCTGCTACTGTACTTACTACTTGTGCCTTTCCTAAACTACTGAATTACTACTCACTGTACTGACTACTCCGTATCCTTTTCCTATTATTTATGTTGCTTTGCAACTGCACAGTCTGCACTACTCCTGTCCTGTATATTTGGGCACAGCACAGTACTACTACTCCTATCTGTATATTTGGGCACAGCACAGTACTACAACTCCTATCCTGTAAAATGGGCACAGCACAGTACTACTACTCCTATTCTGTATATATGGCAGAGCACAGTACTACTACTCTATCGTGTATATATGGGCACGGATAGTACTACTACTCCTATCCTGTATATATGGGCACTGCAGTACTACTACTTTTTCCTAATATATATATGGCACAGCACAGTACTACTACTCCTATCCTTGTATATATGGGCAGCAGCACAGTACTACACTCCTATCCTGTATATATGGGCAGAGCACAGTACTACTACTCCCATTCTATATATATGGGCAGAGCACAGTACTACTACTCCTATCCTGTATATATGGGCACAGCATAGTACGACTACTCCTATCCTGTATATATGGGGCACTGCACAGTACTACTACTTATCCTGAATATGGGCAGAGCACAGTACTCTACTCCTATCCTGTATATATGGGCACAGCATAGTACTACTACTCCTATCCTGTATATATGGGCACTGCACAGTACTACTACTTCTTTCCTATATATATATGGGCACAGCACAGTACTACTACTCCTATCCTGTATATATGGGCACAGCACAGTACTACAACTCCTATCCTGTATATATGGGCACAGCACAGTACTACTACTCCTATTCTGTATATATGGGCAGAGCACAGTACTACTTCTCTATCGTGTATATATGGACATAGCACAGTACGACTACTCCTATCCTGTATATATGGGCACGGCACAGTACTACTACTCCTATCCTGTACATGGGCACAGCACAGTACTGCTATTCCTATCCTGTATATATGGACATAGCACAGTACGACTACTCCTATCCTGTATATATGGGCACAGCATAGTACGACTACTCCTATCCTGTAGATATGGGCACAGCATAGTACGACTACTCCTATCCTGTATATATGGGCACAGCAAAGTACTACTACATTGCGGTGAGACGCGGTGTGGTCACCACACTGTGCTCGTGCATAATGCACCTCTATGCCGGCTGTGAGCTAGCTGACATTTTTACAGACGTATGAATTGGAGCCTAAAACATAAGAAACCTGCTTCTGAAATTTCTCATACTGCGGAAGTAAAATAAATCTTCCGGGAGTCAGATACTGGAATGTCTCCTTCTACTGTACTTTACATTACAATTAAATCTTCAGAGCGATTGTATTACCATATTGCAGCTTGTGATACAATCCATCTGTGTAATCACAACACAATCTAGGAGCAGTGATACCTTCACATTGTATCCAAAACTGAATGTAAGATTATACAACACCAGATGCCGCCAGCCAAATACAATTAGCCCAGCGTGAAGAATGCACCTCTGTGCGGGAGGTGACTGCAGTCATGATGTCTACCACTAGAGGGTGGTGTCTATTAAGGGTACAAAATGTTTTAAGATGCCTGATATGATGTGTTTCTTCAGAAAAATGGTCTATTGACAACCATATACAGGCAGTCACCTACTCAAAGGAAACCTACCACATGAAAGGTAGGTGTAAGCTTCAAAACTGAGCACCAGCTCAGGGTGAGCTGGGCGCCGGACATATTTTTATTATTCTCTAACACCTCTGTATCGCGGTTTTAAACACTTTAGTTATCTTTATATGTACTCCAAGCCGGTTCGCGCACCATGGTACCGCTCGGTGCACCATGCGCGTCCCTGCGTGCGGTCTCCGCATTTCCTTTAGGCGTTGGCGCACAGTCGCGCGCATGCTGCACGAGCGCGTACCACTGTGTCAGCGAACCGGCTTAACATATAAAGATAACTAAAGTGTTTAAACCACGATACAGCGGTTTAGGAGAATAATAAAAATATGCTCCGGCACCAGCTCACCCTGAGCTGGTGCTCGGTTTTTGAACCTTAAATCTACCATTTCATGTGGTAGGTTTCCTATAAGTTCATCCGACTTACCGACGACCCTCGGTTACAGACGGACCCCTCTGCCCACTGTGACCTCTGGTGAAGTCTCTGGATGTTACTATAGTCCCAGACTGCAATGATGAGCTGTAAGGTGTCTGTAATGAAGCTTTATTGATAATCCTTGGTCCCATTACAGCAAAAAATTTTGAAACTGCAACTGGGGCCCAAATTTTTTTTGTCTGGAACGACAATGATACAATGTACAGTTTCGACTTACATACAAATTCAACTTAAGAACAAACCTTAGGGCGGCACGGTGGCTGAGTGAGTAGCACTTCTGCCTTGCAGCACTGGGGTCCTGGGTTCGTATCCCACTCAGGTCAACATCTGCAAAAGAGTTTGTATGTTCTCTCCGTGTTTGCGTGGGTTTCCCTCGGGGTACTCCGGTTTCCTCCCACACTCCAAAACATACTGGGGCACATTATCACTTGTTTCTTCTTCTGTTGTTTTTTGCGCCTTTTCGTCTTAGGCGCACTTTTTTTTTTTGCGCCATGTTTGCGATTAAACGTCAAATTGCCCGCGCAGGCTAAAATAACCACCTTCCCTTCCCCTATCGATCTTCATTTCCAGATGTTTTGCTGCGCCTAATGATAGTTCATCACGGGCGACTTTTGCATTAGGGCGCAAAAACGGCGCAAAAACACTCCAGCCGCGAAGGTGGCGTTATCTGAAGAAAGCACTGAGCCCCCTTTGCAAGAGCTAATTTCTAGCAGCAAAGCTCGCAACACTGAACATATAATAAACATTAGATACACTGCGACAACTGGAACTATAATAGATACATTAATCACTGCAGACACTGGAACATATAATAGAATACATTAGATACACTGCAGACACTGAACATAAATAGATACATTAGATACACTGCAGACACTGGAACATATAAGAGATACATTAGATACACTGCAGACACTAGAACAATAATAATACATTATGATCACTGCAGACACTGGAACATATAAGATACATTAGATACACTGCAGACACTGGAACATATAATAGATACAATAGATACACTGCGCGACACTGAACATATAATAATACATTAGATACATAACGACACTAGAACATATAATAGATACATGAAGATACACTGCAGACACTAGAACATCTATAGATACATTACATACACTGCAGACACTAGAAACTTAATAGATACATTAGATACACTGCAACACTAGAACATTAATAGACTATTACATACACTGCAGACGGAGCTGCAGACTCTATTTTACATTCATCACCTTCTATTTACAAAATATTCTGCAAAACCTGAGCTCACAGCAAGAGCAAAGAAGTTTTGCACAAGTTTGCAGAAGTTTGCAGATACACTACAAACAAGGGTCCCCCCATGTAATTCTGCACAGTGTCTGAGGGGATATTGTGCAGAATTACAGGGGTGCAGCAGGAGATCACACTGGGGGATCCCCTCCAGGAGAGCCCTGCTGAGGAGGTCACTGGGTGCAGGGTGTCACACACCTGTGGTGCTGCTGTGGGTTCATTCTCATTCTGGCTGTGGAGAGGCAGAGAGGAGTCTTGTAGAGGATCACATGTAGTGCCCCAATCTAACACTGTGCCCTAAACTGCGCCAAAATTGCTCCTAAACTTGTGTTTAAAGTAAAGTGATTAATAAGAGGCAGAAAATATACTTATCAAAGATGGTTGTAGCTTGTGATAATTCTGGCAAAACAGTGCGCCCGAATCTAGGCGCAACTACTACACTTAGGCGCACAAAAGTGATAATGTGGCCCACTGTTAGGTTGTTTAGATTGTGAGCCCCATGGGGACAGGGACCAATTTGACATGCTTGTGCAGCGCTGCGTAATCTGTGTGCGCTATATACATAAAGAATTATTATTATTAAACCTATGGAACCTATCTTGTACTTAACCTGGGGACTGCCTGTAATTTGTAAAAAAATGTAGAGAATTTTTTTTTTAAGTGTAGCCCATAATAGTCTCACCCTTCCTGCTCTTTAAAGATAATTTTTCACTAGTTATGTCACTATATACCAGTGGTGGCGAACCTATGGCACGGGTGCCAGAGGTGGCACTCTGAGCCTTCTACATGGGCACCCTTGCCATCAACCCAGGGTACAGTTTGCCATACAGGACTCAAGGCCTCTTGCAGTCCCAGGCAGCCCAGGTCCCTGGAAGGAAGCTACAATGATAATCCAAACTTCTTCTCCTTCTTTCTACTGTATTGGTGTCCTCCAGGTGCCTATACAATTTGAACCTGTGAAAGAGCAGGGAGTAATAAGTTAATGCTTAAATTGTCGCATCGGCACTTTGGGAAAAATATGTGGGTTTTGGTTGTAGTTTGGGCACTCGGTGTCTAAAAGGTTCGCCATCACTGCTATATACTATGAAAGGTAAGAGATACAGTCAGTACTATTCACAAAAGGTGATGGACATCTCCTACTCTCCTCTGTAGAGGTCATAGAGCATGCCCACAACTCTCTCCCATAGAAGTCATGCCCACTAGGGGTTTCTATAGTCCATGCAGTTGCTGTAAAACAAATATTTAAATACTGTTAAAAGACATTAAGGCAAGATGGGCACCACAATAATCAGGTTTTGAATAGTTAAAAAACATATTCTTTATATATGTGATAGTCAAGGCCAGACTGAAAACTTCTCAGGCGACATGAGCCAATGGGGGTCAAAAATGTTGGCATGAATGCCAATAAATAAAATATTTTATTAGCTTTTTTTTTTTTTAGTTTGATTTTATGAAAATTTCCTTTATGCGGAATATGGTTTTGACTCCCATCTTTTAAACAACCTTTCCCTTTATCAAAACCATTAAGAAAAGGTGGCCACATTTAAGTAGTTGTTGTTATCTCTTAATACTTAAAAAAAAAAAACTTTTATATGACTGTATTCAGACTCCTGCAACTTTTGCATATTTCAGGGGGTTTTTTATAAATTTTTTTTTAAATTGTTAATGTTTCGAACATGTGATCACTAGATGCCAGGACAAAGTAACGATTCCTGGAGAGCTGGTCCATTACTTTCACTTTCTAAGAAAGTGACCTCTCAGATGCTGGGGAAGATTAAAGGGAACCTGTCATCAGAAATTGGCCAAATAAACCACTACCAGTTTGTTGTTAAGCAGCAGCTTCCAGATGATGTTTCTTTCATGACCCGGTGTGGTGACATCATCCAGAAAATCAACTTTGAAGTGAGATGTAAATTGGTTTTATGAAGTCAAGGAGGCGGAGAGTTTAACACTGAAGTCAAGCTTTCCCTGCTTTAGAGCAGCCCCTTCACTGTAATTGATGGCCCTGCATCCAGGGACATCATTGATCAGATCTACTGAAGTCCAGTCAATCACAAGGAAAGAGGTGTTTAGAGGCAGGGAGAGCTTGATTTCAGTGTTTAACTCTCCGCCTCCCTGACTTCCAGGGGTGTAACTATAGGGGGTGCAGAGGTTGCGGTCGCACCCGGGCCCCAAATTCTATAAAAAGTGATCAAAAGGTCGTACAATCCTAAAAATGGTAACGTTGAAAACGTCATCAAAGTCGCACAAAATGACGCCACCCACATCTACGTACACCAAAGTATGAAATAGTTATTAGTGCCAGAATATGGCAACATCAAAAAACTAAATTTTTTGTGCAGGGGGTTTTCATTTTTGTAAATGTATGAAAACATTATAAAACCTATACTAATTTGTTATCCCCGTGATCGTACCGACCCAAAGAATAAAGTAGACGTGTCATTTGGGGTGCACAGTGAAAGCTGTAACATCCAAGTCCACAAGAAAACTTTGCAAATGCGTTTTTTCACCATTTTCACTGGATTTGGAATTTTTTCCCGCTTCCCAGTACACGGCATGGAATATTCAATATCGTCACTATGAGGTGAAATTTGTTAAGCAGAAAACAAGCTGTCACAGAGATCTTTATGTGTAAAATTAAAAAAGTTATACATTTTTGAAGGTGGGGAGCAAAAAATAGAAATGAAAAAACAAAAAAAGAGCCTGGTCATTAAAGGGGTTAAAGGTCTGTAATCAGCTACAAATTTCTGCCACACACTGATGCTCCTGATTTGATGCATATTTATAGACCATCTCCCTGATGTAGATACCTAGACAAGCACCAAGAGGGTGAACAACATGATATCAGTGTACAGGCGGCCCCCTACTTAAGAACACCCGCCTTACAGACGGCCCCTAGTTACAAACATCCCTCTGGATGCTGGTAATTTTTTGTACTTTAGTCTGAGGCTACAATAATCAGCTATAACAGTTATCACAGGTGTCTACAATTAAGATTTATTGTTAATCTTGGTTCTTATGACAACCCAACATTTTTAAAATCGAATAGTCATAGAGACCAAAAAAATGTTTGCCTGGAGTTACAATTATAAAGTATATAGTTCCGACTTACATACAAATTCAACTTAAGAACAAACCTGCAGAAACCATGTTGTACGTAACCCGAGGACTGCCTGTAATTGATGGAGGGGCTGAGTTCGGAATCCATCAGATGCAAAGGCCTGACCCCCAGCTGTTCCCTGCAGGACCTCCGCTGGAAGGTTTACTAGATGGAAGAGCTGGCAATTACTACCCAGTCATAGTGACATTCGGACATCATTTCCCAGCTTTAATTTTAAAAAAATAATAACCGTGATATTCAGCCTTAGTCAGTGAGATGTCAATAGGCATGAAAGGCCTTGGAAAAATGAAATCAGGACAACAAAATTTCCCTTGATACATGCAATAACCACAGCTTCCAGGACACCTGCAACGAGCGGTACATGAAGTAACCACAGCTTCTGTACTACATAAACTCTGCATTAGTCAGATCTCTCCGGCCAGCGGTAATTGTGCTCAGAGCTGCCAGTGATGAATAAGCTCCACTTCTCCAGGGCACACACTACAGGGTTCATGTCTCTGTGAGCCTGGGGTCACGGGCTGCATTACCCTACAGTGTAAATCGGGGGCTGTGGGTCGCTGAACCTGTAAACCACAGCGGCGCGGCACATGACACTGTGGTCTCCTTGGGTTTCCTTCTTCACTAATTATTGAGTTTAGTTATTATAGAGACACCTGTCATAGTCATTCATGCCCAGGGTTGAAAATCAGATTTGCATTTACAGGCGGTCCCCTACTTAAGGACATCTGACTTACAGATGACCCCTAGTTAAAAACGGACCCCTCTCCCCACTGTGACCTCTGTTGTAGCTCTCTGGATGCTTTCCTTTAGTCCCAGGCTGCAATGATCAGCTGTAAGGTGTCTGTAATGAAGCTTTATTGATAATTCTTGGTCCAATTACAGCAAAAAATTTTAAAACTCCAATTGTCAATGGGGCAAAAAAAAAAAATTGTCTGGATCTACAATTATAAAATATACAGTTTCGATTTACATACAAATTTGACTTAAGAAGAAACCTATGGACCCTATCTTGTATGTAACCCGGGGACTGCCTGTATATTTCAGAGACGGCGCCACATTTGGCCACTAGTCATGAGCAGAACGATTAAAATTTGGTTACAACATAAATTTTAAAACCCTGTCCGAATTCAGTACCAGTGATACCTGTGATCGGTTCCGGGATGTTAACTTCTTAAATTACCCTGGCCGAACACCCCAGCTCCCCTGCATGTTGACAGTGCTCTGCCATTTTAGGGAGAATGAGTGCTCCCAATGATGTCATCAGGGAGGGACGATCTTCCCCGAAATGTCAGTTCCCTTCACCACTGGTTTCGGCATGCAGGGTTTAGCCATTTAAATGCCGCTGGTGACTTTGCAGGGGCATTTAAAGAGTTAACACTCAGCTTTGATCACAAGTGTTTAAGGCTTGGGGGACCCAAACTCCCATTACTATTGGCCACACTCAGTATTGTCAAATGAATGCAAAAATAAACACTTGAAGGGGTTTTATCAAGTTTGGTTGCAGGATCAGTGGGGGTCTGACTGATGATCACGAGAACATAACTCTACCAGTCATGAGAATTGAGGCCTAGTTATTACTTATTGATGGATCTGCAGGTCATGTGTTCTGCTGCTCCATTCAATACTATGGAGCATCAAAAATTGTACAGCGTCACTATTATCTTACAATTTACATTTATGAGAGAGCCAGTGATACCTTAGCGCCCAGGGCCGGTGTTAGGGGGGTGGCAAACAGGGCATTTGCCCAGGGCCCCCTGTCCTAAAGGGGCCCCTTGCATGTGGACTTTTCTGGGCAGAGGATGTATTGCTCCATTAATATCCTTTGTTGAATGTCCAGGTGATGCTTATCATCTATTTATCTAGTTATCTCCTATAATTTGTCTTTTTCCTATCTATATATCTGTCTATCTAACCATTTATCTATCTATATATTTTCTGTCTATCAATCATCTCCTATCTATTATCTATCTATCAATCGATCTTCTATCTTTCTTCTACTGTATCTATCGTCTATCATCTATCTAGCTATCTATATATATAACCTACTTTATATTTCTGCATCTATAAATCTATCTATAAATCTATATAATCTTTCATATTTATCTTCTATCATCAATCTACCTATCATCTGTCTCCTATAAAATTCTCCTACATTCCCATATTACAAATTGCTTTACCATACCACTATTTGTACAGTTTTTTTAAAAATTTTTACGTTTAATAGGATGCTAGAGATCAGCTGACTACACAAGAGGAAATAAAAAATAACAACACAGTTTTTCTGGGGCGGCCACTACAGGGGAAATATAGTATTACATGGTGGTCATTTCAATTAATAGTGAATACTCAAAGTAAAGATAAAGTCACTCTTAATAATTGACTCTGTCAAAATGTCAAATGAAATGGGCAAGTGGGTAGGGGCTATCTTGTTGAGACAACCCTCTATGGCAGTGATGGCGAACCTTTTAGCGGCCGAGTGCCCAAACTGCAACCCAAAACCCCCCTTATTTATCGCGAGGTGCCAACCAAAAATTAAAGCAGTAACTTATTGCTCCCTGTTCAACAACTTTCAATCATATTTGACAGCAACACAGTAGAAAGATGGAAAATTTGTATCATTTTAGCTTCTTTCCAGTGTCCCTCTGCACACAGAGAATCGTGGGGCCTGCAGGAGGTCCTCCAAAAATAATTCGGCCCAGTCTACTCATTCTCCCTCTTCCTAGAGTCCCTAGTAACGAAGTAAGTATTAAAATATGACTGAAAGCAGCATCTTTTAAGTTGCTTGGAACTGCAGCAAAATTCTTTGAGTCCTGTCTGGTGTGATGGGGTGATGGCCTGGGTGCCCACAGAAAGAGCTCGGAGTGCCACCTCTGGCACCCGTGCCATAGGTTCGCCACCACTGCTCTATGGTCTATATAGACAGACGACGTATAAAGTTGACCTAGAGATGCTCAGGTGGGCAGGCCCCTGGAAAAATACAACCTGATTTAAAGGCCTTTAGAGTCTACTGTCTAGGGGCTGATGGAGGATGACTCCATAGAACAATGTTATCTGGTGGGAACCCAAGTCTGACACAGGACAACAATCAAGAATTAACTGATTCACCAAAAATCAGTAAAATTTTAGAGAGGTACATAAAGCAATGGTGGCAGAAGAGGAGGGCACTCTGTTCTGTACGTTGACTAGTCAAATTTTGTTTTCTAGTTGGAGAATCACTTTAAAGGAAATCTACCACCAGGATGTAGGATTGTAAACCAAGCACACTGACATACTAGTGTGTGCTCCCTCTGTCAGGATCTGCTCTTCTTTTAGATTCTAATGCTCTAGTTTTTTAAGAAAAAGGGGTTTTAAAAAATAATGCAAATTAACCTGAGGGGCTCTGTGCTCCATAGATGTCAATGGAGCCTGGAGCCCCTCAGGCTCATTTGCATAATTTGCAAAACCTTTATTTCTTAAAAACAAGGGCATAAGGAGCTAAAAGAAGAGCCGATCCTGCCAGAGGGGTCGCACAATAGTATGTTGGTGTGCTTGGTTTACAATCCTTCATCCTGGTGGTAGATGTCCTTTAAGCCAACGCTGCCATATGCAGCAAAAATCATGGTAATACATAGTGAGCACAAAAAAAACACACTATAAAACACTGTTAAACAAAGTTCTACTTCGTATATATATAAAATAATTGATAATATAATTAATATTAAAATAGGCTCAGAATGACTAAAAACATAAAAGAAGCAACACACTGATGCCCTATTGCTCCAGTATTGAAACTTCTTGTGGACCACCACTTCCTGTTTTGGTCCTGATACACAGCAAATGGTCTTTAAGCCAATCACTAGCCTTAGCTTTGACCTTCCTCAGTCAGTGATTGGCTGTGTGGCTATTTCCTGTACGTCTAGACATGAGCAAAGAGCAAAGACCAGCATAAACCTGAATCATGAATGTTTTTTAATGTTTTTAACTTATTCTATAGCTTTTCAAAAGAAAATGAAAGTTGTTTTTTTTTCACTTTGGTGCCGTTTACAAGCCTCAGGTTTTTGGTTTAAGGAATACATTGGGGCACATTTACTTACCCGGTCCAGTCGCGATCCTGCGGCGCGTTGTCCGACAAGACTTTGGGTCTGACGGAATTCACTAAGGTCGTGCGCCCAATATCCTTCAAATAGTTTTTTAAATTCCGTGGTTTTTCCGAATCCGTCGGGTTGTCCCCCTGATTTGTGTCGCGTGAAAGCCAGCGCCGATGTGCCACAATCGGATTGCGTGTGCCAAAATCCCGGGGCAATACGGCGCAAAACGGAAATATTCGGGTAACCCTACGAAAGTGTACCATTCTGACCCTTAGTAAATGAGCCCCATTGTGTTATAATACTGAAAAATAAAATTGCAATTAAAAAAAAATGTGAATTTGTGAATGGAGAGGAAACGAGACATCCTATGACTTGGGTTGCGATTCTTCCTTTGCACCAAGTCTGTATCCAGAGGAATGTGATAAACAGACCCCGCCATGATACATCTGTATACAAACAAAAGGAGCCGCTCTATTTTTAAGACCGCTTCCAGGAACAGAGGGTATGATCCAAGCTCTCACACCTGCAAAAAAAAAAACAAAAAAAACCCAACCACATCCCCTGCTAATGTTTGCTCGCATTAAGTCCACTTATAAACTCCAAATGCTGTGCCCCCGAGAGCTCACCTAGAGATGTGGTTGGGGAATTAGGAGCGGTCCATGCCAAATTTTAAATCATTTCCTGAGCGTTTTGCAGAAGAGCATGGCACCGGGAGGCGCTCCCCGCAGCAGCTCCAACAAGCTCGAAGAAAAACAAACAAGCCGCAAAAATAAATAAATCTGCTTGAACTTTTTTGTACCAAGGTCCTTTGCGAGAAAAACCCTTCAAGGAAAGTGACTGAATATTTGTCTTGGCCGCCACACGAAAAGCTCAGTGGCCTTTTCGGTTTGTACAAGGGTCATAATTCAAAACGTTACTTCAAAAAGTCTGAAATATTGACTTTTTTTTTTTTAAACAGTTTTTATTGTTTTTTGACAACCGACAAAGGATTTACATCCATGTATTCCGCGTGCAATATAGAATTTTTTGAGGCTTGGTATCTATGTCCTTAGTATAAAGTGTCTATGGCCCATTTACTTCTTACAGTATTGGAGTACAGGTAGTCCCCAGGTTACGTACAAGATAGGTTCCATAGGGTTGTTCTTAAGTTGAATTTGTGTGTAAGTCGAAACTGTATATTTTATAATTGTAGATCCAGACAAAAAAATTTTTTACTCCAGTGACAATTGGAGTTTCAAAATTTTTTGCTGTAATGGGACCAAGGATTATCAATAAAACTTAATTACAGGCACCTTACAGCTGATCATTGCAGCCTGGGACTATAGTAACATCCAGAGAGCTTCACCAGAGGTCACAGTGGTCAGAGGAGTCCGTTTTTAACTAGGGGGTCGTCTGTAAGATGGGTGTCCTTAACTAGGGGACCGCCTATATATTGATTAAATCATAACTACCGTAATTATACCAGTAGGCATCGACAAATAGTGGTTATTTTTAATTAAAGGAAAATTTTAAAAATCAATCAGAATCCATCATGATAAACCAGGGGCACTTACTCATAGATCCAGGCACCATGACTATGGTAATCTTCTTATATTTGTTATGTTAGGCCTCCTTCCTTCTAAAATCAACTTTTAAAATAATGCTAATTATCAGTGGTCCTCTGCGTTGTAGATTCACAGACTGTTACACTGTTTCATCCTCCCCCCAGCTCCCTCAGCACTTCCCCCCTTCACTTGGCCTGCTTTAATCTCACAGAAGCAGCACACAGTGGGAGAAGGGGACGTGCTCACTACACCGTGTAATAGTACATGAAGACAAAGCACGGAGGGGCTCTGGTAACACCTCCTTCTGGCTCATTAGCTTAATTTTAAAAAGTGGATTTTACTAGGAAGGAGGCCGTGGATAACAAATATAAGAAAATTCCCACGGTCACGGCGCCTGGATCTATGAGTAAGTGCCCCTGTTTAACATGCTTGATTTGATGGTAGATTTCCTTCACAGGGAATCTGTCAGCAGTTTTGACCAGACAAAGCTGGAGACGGTCTTAAGTATTGGTCCTAGAGATCTGTGTAACCATATATGCGTTTTACTAGCAGCAGGACTGTGAATAATAAATTAATAATCCAGGATTGTAGCTGAATTTGCATCACTCTGGTGCTCTGGTGAGATGTCTCTTTATAGAAAATAGTACAGGACCTCCTCTCTGCTATGAGTCACTGGTGTTACAGGCTTCTGTTTGAATGCTACAGCAGTGTATGCAGCAGTATATTGAAGAGATCTCACACATTGGTGCACTAGAATCCTCCAAATTCCCAGATCCCAGGGACAACACCAAACATTGGGCCACATTTATCACTTGTTTTTTCTGTTGTTTTTGCGCCTTTTCGTTTAGGCGCACCGTTTTTGCGCCATTTTTGCGATTAAACGTCAAATTAGCCGCGCAGCAAAAATAACCACCTTTCCCTCATCTATCGTTCAATTCCAGATGTTTTGCTGCGCCTAATGATATTCATCACGTGCGACTTTTGCATTTAGGCGCAAAAACGGGCGCAAAAACACTCCAGCTCGAAGGTGGCGTTATCTGAGAAGAAAGCACTGAGCCCCTTTGCAGAAGAGCTCATTTCTAGCAGCAAAGCTCAGCCGGACACTAGAACATATAATAGATACAATTAGATACATTACAGACAGGAGCTGCAGACTCTATTTACAGTTCATCACCTTCTATTTACAAAATATTCTGCAAAACCTGAGCTCACAGCAAGAGCAAGAGAAGTTTGCACAAGTTTGCAGAAGCTTGCAGAATTTTGCAGATACTGCAAACAAGTGTCCCCCATGTAATTCTGCACAGTGTCTGAGGGGGATATTGTGCAGAATTACAGGGGTGCAGCAGGAGACCAGCACTGGGGGATCCCCTCTAGGAGAAGCTGCTGAGGAGGTCACTGGGTGCTGGGTGTCACACACCTGGGTGCTGCTGTGAGTGTTATTCTCATTCTGGGCTGCGGGAGAAGCAGAGAGGAGCTTGTAGCAGGATCACATGTAAGTGCCCGAATCTAACATTGCGCCTAAACTGCGCCTAAACTGCGCCTAAACTGTGTTAAAGTAAAGTGATTAATAAGAGGCAGAAAATATACTTATCACAGATGGTTGTAGCTTGTGATAATTCTGGCAAAACAGTGCGCCCGAATTTAGGCGCAACTACTACACTTAGGCGCACAAAAGTGATAAATGTGGCCCATTGTCTGTTGCTTTATATTTGTCACAAATGCTGATAGATTCATTTTAATGTGATGTGTGAATGCAAACTTATATAAACTGGCATATATATATGTGAACTAACAAGGTGGGATAAGTGGTTTGGCGTAATTCAAGAAAACTTAGGGTGAGGTGTCAAGTTCTTTTTTCATTTGCACATCATATAAAAGAAATGTATAATATACATACAGCCGGTCCCCAGCTACATACAAGATCGGTTCTTTAGGTTTGTACTTAAGTTGAATTTGTATGTAAGTTGGAACTGTATATTTTATAATTGAATATCTAAACAAAAATTTTTCTTTGCCCCAGTGACGATTGGATTTTCACTTTTTTTTTTTGCTGTAATGGGAACAAGGATTATCAATGAAACTTCATTACAGACACCTTACAGCTGATCACTAGAGGGACCTAGGACTAAAGGAAGGCATCCAGAGAGCTTCATCGGAGGTCACAGTGGCCAGAAAGGTTCCTCTGTAACTAGGGGACATCTGTAAGTTGGGTGTCCTTAGGTAGGCGACTGCCTGTATATCAAAATGTATTCCCATGCTAGAAATAACCCAATAATATTATCACCTGCCACCCAATACATTGTTACCACCAGAACGTTGTAACAAACAATACAATACAGTGAGGCCTAAAGAAGCGTGTGAACTCGGTCCATAGCCTGGGGTGTTGCCACAAACGTGTTAAGACCCGGAAAATAAAGGAAATACTTTTGATATCAAGGTGAGTGCCACTTTTTTTTCAATCCTCATATTGACTGAAAGCCGATGCCAGGAACGTAATTTAAGTTGTTAGTTGTCCCTTCTGGCCGAAGGGACCCTCAAGTTACAGTTCATACTAGAATATCAGTGTTTAGCATTGTGGCATAGCTATATACTGTGTATATACACTCACCGGCCACTTTATTAGGTACACCTGTCCAACTGCTCGTTAACACTTAATTTCTAATCAGCCAATCACATGGCGGCAACTCAGTGCATTTAGGCATGTAGACATGGTCAAGACAATCTCCTGCAGTTCAAACCGAGCATCAGTATGGGGAAGAAAGGTGCTTTGAGTGCCTTTGAACGTGGCATGGTTGTTGGTGCCAGAAGGGCTGGTCTGAGTATTTCAGAAACTGCTGATCTACTGGGATTTTCACGCACAACCATCTCTAGGGTTTACAGAGAATGGTCCGAAAAAGAAAAAACATCCAGTGAGCGGCAGTTCTGTGGGCGGAAATGCCTTGTTGATGCCAGAGGTCAGAGGAGAATTGGCAGACTGGTTCGAGCTGATAGAAAGGCAACAGTGACTCAAATCGCCACCCGTTACAACCAAGGTAGGCAGAAGAGCATCTCTGAACGCACAGTACGTCGAACTTTGAGGCAGATGGGCTACAGCAGCAGAAGACCACACCGGGTGCCACTCCTTTCAGCTAAGAACAGGAAACTGAGGCTACAATTTGCACAAGCTCATCGAAATTGGACAGTAGAAGATTGGAAAAACGTTGCCTGGTCTGATGAGTCTCGATTTCTGCTGCGACATTCGGATGGTAGGGTCAGAATTTGGCGTCAACAACATGAAAGCATGGATCCATCCTGCCTTGTATCAACGGTTCAGGCTGGTGGTGGTGGTGTCATGGTGTGGGGAATATTTTCTTGGCACTCTTTGGGCCCCTTGGTACCAATTGAGCATCGTTGCAACGCCACAGCCTACCTGAGTATTGTTGCTGACCATGTCCATCCCTTTATGACCACAATGTACCCTGTAACATCTGATGGCTACTTTCAGCAGGATAATGCGCCATGTCATAAAGCTGGAATCATCTCACACTGGTTTCTTGAACATGACAATGAGGTCACTGTACTCAAATGGCCTCCACAGTCACCAGATCTCAATCCAATATTTGACTCGTGTATAAGCCGAGGTGAGGTTTTTCAGCACATTTTTTGTGCTGAAAATCTCGGCTTATACACGAGTATATACGGTAATTGATGGATCTGCAGGACTATGGAGCATCAAAAATTGTACAGCTTCACTATTATCTTACATTCACATTTATGAGAGAGCCAGTGATACCTTAGCACCCGGGTCCGGCGTTAGGGGGCATAAAACTGGGCATTTGCCCAGGGCCCCCTGTCCGAAAGGGGCCCCTTGCATGTGGACTTTTATAGTTATCTCCTATAATTTGTCTTTTTCCTATCTATATATCTGTCTATCTAACCATTTATCTATCTATATATTTTCTGTCTATCAATCATCTCCTATTATCTATCTATCAATCGATCTTCTATCCTTCTTCTACTGTATCTATCGTCTATCATTTATCTAGCTATCTATATATATAACCTACTTTATATTTATGCATCTATAAATCTATATAATCTTTCAGGTTTATCTTCTATAATCAATATACCTATCATCTGTCTCCTATAAAATTCTCCTACATTCCCATATTACTTGTGTATGTGTGTTTTTACTTTATATGTAAACCATTAGGTCACAAAAAAAACCCGTGGGCCGTTTTCACTTTTTTCTTTTTTAAATTTTACATTATTCCTTTTCTTTTACAAATTTCCAAGATTCTATCAGAGCCCCAGTTACTGGGGAAAACGACCACCTGTCACTGGTGGTGCTGATCAGAGCTGTACCGAGTCTAATTAGACCGAGCAGCTCTGATTAACTCTTTAGACCTGGAGGTCACTTGAGTCGGTGGCAGTGCCGGCTCTGCTTCGCTGTGCATTGAGCTACTTCAGTGCAATACTGTGCGGAGCAGAGGAGGGAGAAGATGTAATAAACCGCATCTCCCTTCTCCCTAGGGTCTCTGGGTGCCAGAGACCCTACCGCGGCTAGCGGCGTCGCCACAGACTCCAGACCTGCTGACTGTGGACGTCAGCGGGCGGTCCGAGATGAGTTATGCATGTCGCATCTTACCTGCATGATAAGGAAAGGGTAACTTACATTCATGGCTGCAGGTCAGCGCCAATCTTTGGCCATCGCTAGAAGCATCCACCGAGAGGCGGGGCGGTTCCTGCGCCAGGGATCCCCGTGGGGGCGAACAACAACCAACTTGCTGTCGCTTATATTTATCCAAATGCTCATAGATTTTTTAAGTGTGATGTGTGAATGCACAGTTATACAAACTAACTATAATAAGTATAGGTTGGTTTGTCTTAATTCAAGAAAAAACTTAAGGTGAGTTGTCAAGTTCTTTTATTTTCATTTGCCATCTATAAAGTTATAAATGTATAATATCCATCCAGCGGTCCCTCGTGCTACATACAAGAATCGGTTCTTTAGGTGTGTACTTAAGTTGAATTTGTATGTAAGTTGGAACTGTATATTTTTAATTGAAATCAAAACAAAAATTTTTCTTTTGCCCCTGTGACGATTGATTTTCACTTTTTGTTTGCTGTAATGGGAACAAGGGTTATCAATGAACCTAAACTTCATTACAGACAACCTTACAGCTGATCACTAGAGGGACCTGGGACATAAAGGAAAAAAAGGCATCCCGAGAGTAAAATAAAGGAATGCTTTTGATATCAAGTGAGTGCCACTTTTTTTTCTATCCCTTCTCATATCTTTATTTTTCTTATCGGATACTCTTCGATATCATTTTGCTTCTTCGTCTCCCGTGAGTTTTCTTTCCCCGGTAACGTCATTTAAGTTGTTTCTGTTGGCTTGACCCTTTCTCCTTTTTCGGCTTCATAACTGGGCCCCTCGCTCAATAACAAATTTTCGTGATTATCCATGTTTTCCATCGCACTCCTATCTATGAGCAATACATTCACCTGCCCTACCTGTTTTCCGGGTCACTTGTCCTCTTCTCTCTGACCGGCTCTTTTGCAGTACAGACGGCTGCGTGGCTACTTAATTATCGCGCCTTTGTACTTTGCTATATCTTATGTATTGGTACACTCCCAACCCCTGAGTGGCTGATCCAAATGTAGTGCGTTTAGGATAACTTTCTGGTGGTTCTGCCATGCTACGTAGACGGCGGTTTGCACCCCCCGCCTTCTTTGGTGGCCCTTCGCGGATACTTGCTCCGCGTTTGCAGCTCTGGGAGGTGAATAGATTCCTCGACGGTTCCGCTGGCAGGGAGCGTCAGTTGTCATCACGCACAGGCTATGCTGGAAGCTATTCGCGTTCCGGCGGGATTCGTTGCTGCGGCCGTTTGCGGGCTGCGTATTTATTTAGCATGATATGTGCCAGCCTAATCCCTCCATCCAGTTTCGCCCCCCCGCAGTAATCTCTGTCGGCGTGCACACTCCAATTCCCGGATTACTCCGACAGTCTTCACACCACGGTATCCACCGTGCACAATCCCAAAGATGCTCTACTTGGACTTGAGATCATTAGCTTGACTCTGTGGTAGGCCCATTTTTGAACGTCCCCAGTGAACCATCATTGTCTATGGTTCAGTACCAGCTGAGATATTCCAGCTTTATGACTGGCCGCACCTTTACATCCCTGCCGAAAGTGTAAGCCATCAGATGGTATCACATAGGTTCATTGTGGCATCCTAAAAGGTGATGGCCAGACTGGTGGTCAGCAACTAATACTCAGGGATCGCTGTGGCGCTTCTGTCAAGGGCCCAAAGTCGCATTCCCGTTTACCTAGATTCTCTACATATAATAATCTGTAAAAAAAGTACGGTAGACGGGAATCGGCTATTTTTAAAACGACCGGACCATCTAACGCGACCACTGGCTCAACGCTAGCTGGGTGTTTCGAACGATGGAAGGTCCGTTGTAGGTGGGGCGAACTGCCGAGTTCTCCCACTCCTGATCGTCAGCGGTGCGCTTGCCGAGCGGCGTCCAAAAAACAAAAAAAAAAAACAAAAAAACAAAAAAGAAAACAAAAAAAAAAAAAAAAAAAAAAACAAAATCATAAAAAGTACACCAAAACCACCCCAAACACCACCAAACCCCAACCAAAATATTCGGCGCCCCTCCCCACTCTTCACCCCCTGACCCCCGTATTCACTCATTGAACCCTTTGATACAAGGTGCTCGGATGGATCATGGCTTTCAGTTGCTTGACTGGTCCCGCAAAATGTTCCTGACCCTAAGCGCTCCCTAAAAGTCGGCTCTACCGCAAGAACTCGAGACAAGATCATGACGCGCAGCGGCAACGTCTTGTTGTGCCCATCGCGTCGACTGTCTAATTCTCCGATGAGTTGGTGCAAATTGTAGCCATTCAATTTCCATTTCTCTTATCTGGAAGAGTTGCCCTTCGCAGTGTCGTTCTTCTGCTGCTGTACCCATCTGTCGCCTCAAAGTGTTGACGTACGCTGCGTTCAGAGACTGCTTCTTTCTTGCCTACCCTTGTTCGTAATGGGGTTGCGATTTAGCGCATGTTCACTGGTTGTGCGCTGATCGCCTTTTCACATCTGTCCCGATTTTCTGTCCTCTTTCGCTCTCTGACCTCTGCTAAACAGGCATCCTCCCACAGAACTACGCTCACATGGATGTTTTTTCTTTTTTCGGACCATTCCTCGTAAACCCCAAGAGATGGTATTGTGTGTGAAATCCCAGTAGATCATCATTTCTGAAATACTCAGACCATCCCTTCTGTTCCACCACAACCATGCCACGTTCAAAGGCCGCCTCAAACACCTTTCCTTCCCCATACTGAGGCTCGGGAGAACTGGCAGGAGATTGTCTTGACTGACCATGTCCTACATGCCGAAATGCACTGAGTTGCTTGCATGGTGATTGGCTGATAGAAATTAAGTGTTAACGAGGCAGTATGGAACATGTGTACCCTAAAAAGTAATATAAATGTATTATACATATACTTTCTCTATTTGCTGCTTTTGTTCAACAAAATTGCATTTATGAATATTATAAATGATTATAGTAAACTTTGTTGATAGACTAAATTAAAGAATATAATCATCCGGTGTCCTTTTTTTGCCCTGCCTTTCTTCCTCATTTAAAGAGAACCTTTCACCAGGGAAATTCTCACACAAACCACACACACTACCTTTTGGAGGGAGAGGTTTAGGCTATTTATTTATTCCTAAACACAGATCCATTGGAATTTCTTCAGCCATTAGCAGTGTCCGCCTTTGTAAGTAGCAGGAGGGGGAATAGCTTGACTGTAATCAATAAAAGTCTGTTTTAGAAGAATGGTGGCATCCGTGGAACATGTATAGAGACATCTAAAAGTTTCTTCTTTCTTCTTCTGTGTGAGGAGGTTTGTAGGGGGTAAATCCCTGGTGACAACTTTGCGTTAACCCTTTAGTGAGGCGGCCTGAAAAGGCTCAAAGTGACTGGGCATTTTTAGCAAATTTTTGTAAGCGCAGATTTTTTTCGTCCTACCTTAACAATTTTTTGCGGTATATTTTTCGGGACACATAAGCTAGTTTAAACTTTTTACATTTTTTTTAAATTTAAGAGAGGAAAACTTTTTTGGTAATTTATAGTACATTTTTTTTTAAATTTTCAAATTACCATATACGTATACTTGAGTAAAAGCCAGGTTTTTCAGCACAAAAAAATGTGCTGAAAAACCAAACTCGGCCTGTGCTCGAGTAAAAAATATGTTTTTACCATGTTTCTTGGGTAAAATTATTGGGCTCGGCTTATACTCAAGTATATACAGTAACTGAAAATGAACATTATTAATTAATTCCCTATTTTCGTTTTGATATATAATATGTATAGTCTTTGGCAAAAAAATTGTTAATATTTTTTTGTGTATGGTGTGTGTTTACTTTATATGTAAACCATTAGTCACAAAAAAAAACCCGTGGGCCGTTTGTCCACTTTTTTCTTTTTTAATAAATTTTACATTATTCCTTTTCGTTTACAAATTTCCAATATTCTATCAGAGCCCCATTTACTGGGGAACCTACCACCTGTCCACTGGTGGTGCTGAATCAGAGCTGTCCGAGTCTAATTTAGACCTGAGCAGCTCTGATTAAACTTCGTTCGCCTGCGGTCACTTAGTCGGTGGCAGTGCCGGCTCTGCTTCTCGGTGCACTGAGCTACTTCCGTGCATCTGTGCGAGCCGAGGAGGGAGAAGGGTAATAAACCGCAATCTCCCTTCTCCCTAGGGGTCTCTGGTGCCAGAAGACCTACCAGCGGCTAGCGCGTCGCCCACAGACTCCAGACCTGCTGACCTGTGGACTTTCAGGCGGGCGGTCCGAGATAGAGTTATGCATGTTCCATCTTACCTGCCATTCGCATTCTGCCCTTTCTTCAACTACCAGCTGAGGAACCTGATAAGTGGGCCATGACATTAACTGTTTGCCCTTCACCTGATAGTTTCATCAATCTCCCTCCGAGACGCTGAATCATCAAGAGAAATTACTCAGTTATGGAAAGGTTAATTTTTTGCCTCCATACCTTATCCTCAGGCTGTGTATAGCACTTAGATTCATGCTCACTAAATGAGAAAGAAGATAAACTACATGTGATACTATTTTCCCTGCAAACTGTAGCATCATTGTGTAATATTTGTGACATCACTGTGTGTATTACATATGTACTGTGATATCACTGTGTGCACTGTACCTATACTGAGATATCACTGTTTATTATCCATAAACTATGACATCTCTGTGTGTATTATCCTTATACTGTGATATTATTTTTTTGATATATCCCTGACTGTGACCTCACTGTGTCATTATACTGTTTTACATCACTGTAGTGTTTATATATGTACGTGTGCATCACTGTGTTAAATTATAACCTGTACGTGGATAACTCACTGTGTGTAATTATACACTGTACTGTGACATCACTGTGTGTATTATCCCTGTACTGTGACATCACTGTGTGTATTATCTCTGTACTGTGACATCACTGCTGGCTTTGTCAGACTATGCGCCGGAAGCGGCTGCACGTCACTCTGCCCCGCTCCTCTCGGGTGCCGTTTCTGTCCGGCCGCTGTTGCCGACACCCGGATGCCGGCTCCCCGACACCCCCCACCCCACTCCTTGTCCCCGGTGTGATCACCTGCCCGACCTGTTTTGGGTCGTCCTGTCTGGATTGCCACGTGCTGTGGTCGGCGCGGTGCCCGTGCTCCGTGGTCCGTGGAGTCCGCCCGGGGCTGATTTGTGGAGATAACTGGAGCCTGCGTGCTGCAGGTGCGGCGGCCCGTGTCTCCGGCTGTGGAGGGAGGGGGTTTGCCCGTCCCCCTGTCTGCCCGTTTCTGTCATTTGTTCTGTCCTGTATTCTGTTTGTGTGGTGGCTGTCTGGCCACACGTGCTGCCGGTGTTTTGATACATTAAACTCTCCCCCCCCCCCCTTTTTTTAACTACTTGGATTGTTGGAGTTTTTTTGTTTATTTTTCTTCACCCTCACTACTGTTATCTGGACTGTTGGAGATCCTTGATCCTTCATCTCCACTACCTGGGAACGCCGCTGTCTGGGACTGCCTGGGAGTCTCCGTCCACGCCGTCATTGCTGGAGATTTTCCATGTCCATTGTCATTGCCTGGATAACTGGTGATTCTCCATACCCACCGCCTTTATTTTGACTGCTGGTGATCCCCCCCCCCCCCCCCCCGGATTATCTGGGACTGTTGGAGATTCTTCCCCCCCCCCCCTCCTCCCCCCACTACTTGGGACTGCTGGTTGTATACATCGTGCTGCAATCGCTGTGGGAGAGATCTGCAGTACCTCATAATTGGACTATCTCCAAGAGCTGGACTACCTTTGAGACCTGCTGTACCTCGCATTGGACCGATTCCGAGAGTAGACAGCGGACGTGAAACTGGAGAGGCACGAGTATGGACTGTGACCGCCAACGTCTAGATCCAAGGTATGGGGTACCTGGTGGGGAGAGGATGGGCTAATGCCTAAGGATGGGAGGAGAGGATCCCTGTGTCTCAGATTGTCTCCCATTGTGGCCTAAAGAATTGAGGAGGGAAATCTTCCAGGGTGAATCGATAGTACCAATTTGCTGGTGCAGTCAGCCCTGTAATGGGGTCCTGTGGCGTCCGGGAATATGCGGTCCTGCAGGCGCTCAGAGTGTGGAGTTTTGTTCTGCCCCTGTACTTTGTACTGGGGGTGGGCGGAATTATCCTGCTCTGTTTGTGGTCTCTGCTACTGGACTTAGCCCGTGTTTGCCGAGGTCTACCTGGTGAGTTACCTTTGAGGGCTGTGGAGAGTCTGGGCTACCTCGATCAGAGGATGGGGGTTCTCTTGGGCTCCATCCATGGCGGGTGCTTGCTCCGCCCCCCTATGCGTGCCCCTGTTTGTTTACAGGGGCACGGAACGAAGTGACCGCGGCGCGGGACATCGGCGGCGCCGGAGGAGGTAAGTCCATGTTTATTATGTTTAACTATCCCTCCCCAGCCCGGCCATAAAAAGAAAAATTAAACCCGGATAACCCCTTTAAGAAATTGTTGGGGTTGAAGAGGCGGGCTTTCCGGGCTGGGGATGAGGTCTCCTATAGAAGCCTATTGAAGGATGTTAAACATAAAATCCGAGAGTGCAAAGCTGCATATAAAAAGAGATTAGAAAATAAGTTGTCTGAGCAGAAAACAAAGGAGGTTTGGAAGGGTCTAAAACTAATTACCGGTATACCGATGCGAACTGAAGGGGCTGAAGGGGACAAAGAGAAGGCTAACGAATTAAATAACTTCTTTAATCGTTTTGATGAGATGAGTAACGCCATAGTGTCGGGAATTAATGTAAGGGACGGTGTAAATATAAATGTGGTGGGGGAACAATACGAGGGAGGAAAACGGGAGATGATGCCGCCGATTAAAGTTGAGGATGTGGTACTAGAACTAGGACGGATAAAATCTAATAAAGCTGGAGGCCCAGACATGTTGAATAATAGGGTTCTGAAAACGTGTTGTAGAGAGCTAGGTGAGGTTTTTACACATTTATTTAATATGAGCCTACAATGTGGAATAGTGCCAACTTTATGGAAAACGTCGGTTATTGTTCCCGTAAATAAAGTCCCCCGACCAAAAACGTTAAACGATTATAGACCAATAGCGTTGACCTCGGTGGTTATGAAAATCTTAGAAAGACTGGTTATGCGGCACTTATCTAGTGTAGTGAAGGATTCTGTAGACCCATTGCAATTTGCATATCGCCGTGGGTTGGGAGTAGATGATGCAACCCATTGCAATTTGCATATCGCCGTGGGTTGGGAGTAGATGATGCACTAATTAACCTGTTACACAGGGTATGTGCTCATCTTGAATCCCCCAAAACAGAGGTACGCTTGACTTTTTTTTACTTCAGCAGCGCATTTAACACGATCATTCCAGCATTGCTAGAGTCGAAGCTGCAGGTTATGCAGATAGAACCGACTATGATTAAATGGCTGATGACTTATCTGAGCTCTAGACCACAGAGGGTCAGGTTGGGTGACACATGGTCTGACGAGGTGGTGTGCAGCACGGGGACCCCTCAGGGTACTGTGTTAGCTCCCTTTTTGTTTATTCTGTACACTTCTGGTTTTAGGAAAAATGATCCGGCCTGTTTCCTTCAGAAGTACTCGGACGATTCGGTATTGGTGGGCTGTATCACAGAGGGGGACGATTGTGAATATCGAGAGTCAGTGAATACATTTACTGAATGGTGCAGCTCTAATGGTCTTGTACTAAATGTAAATCTTTGGGCCCCTTGGTACCAATTGAGCATCGTTGCAACGCCACAGCCTACCTGAGTATTGTTGCTGACCATGTCCATCCCTTTATGACCACAATGTACCCTGTAACATCTGATGGCTACTTTCAGCAGGATAATGCGCCATGTCATAAAGCTGGAATCATCTCACACTGGTTTCTTGAACATGACAATGAGGTCACTGTACTCAAATGGCCTCCACAGTCACCAGATCTCAATCCAATAGAGCATCTTTGGGATGTGGTGGAACGGGAGATTCGCATCATGGATGTGCAGCCGACAAATCTGCAGCAACTGTGTGATGCCATCATGTCAATATGGACCAAAATCTCTGAGGAATGCTTCCAGCACCTTGTTGTATCTATGCCACGAAGAATTGAGGCAGTTCTGAAGGCAAAAGGGGGTCCAACCCGTTACATAGACTCTATAGACTCCCTTTGGATAGCTACTGTGTCTACGTAATTTGTTATTTTATCTTTTCCAAAGTACATTTTTCAATAGATAAAGTAAAGCTACTCAAACAATCGCGCTCAGTCATTTCCCTGCGGGGAGATAATATTTCTCGGACGACGTCCATTTGCAAAGTGATTTTTCACATCTGATGAAAATCCTGCAACAATGAAATAATAAGTGACGTGAGAGAGGATGTGGAGCTGCAGGGTCAGCCTCATTCGGCGGCACAGTAACCGCCTGCTATCCATTGTATGTTTCCTGAGCAATGTGCTGAGTCAGGATGAAATCATAGAGAATTATGATTAACAGCGCACATGTCAGTCTGCTCTCCCCTGTCGCCACACTGCACAAAGCCCCGAATATCTAATGACATATACACCTGCCGCTCCATAGGCAAGTGATTCATAGGGAATAACCCTGCACAAAATTAGGATCAGCACCTGCAAGTACAAGGACAATCCTAGGGAACTAATGCATCATCACATCTGCCATGGACATAACAAAGGCACCCAGCTCTGCCACAGGTATACCAGCCAAAATGTACTGGATACTGTAGTATAGCAGTATATGGTAGGATCAATCAGGCAACCTAGGGTTAAAGTACCCGAGGGGGTTTGAAAAATAGTGAATAAAAAGTAAAAAAAAATTATATTAAAAACACCTAAAAATTCAAATCACCCCCTTTCCCTGGAAATCATATACCGGTAAATTTAAATAAATAGTAAAAATCATAAACATGTCAGGTATCGCCGCATCCCTAAAAAAGCTTGATCTATCAAAAGAAATTTTTTTTCACAGTGTTTAACCCCGTAACGGAAAATAGCGCCCAAAGTCCAAAATGGCACATTTTCACCATTCTGAAAAACATAAAAAATTCAATAAAAAGTGATCAAAAGGTCTAAAAATCATTGAAGCATTGAAAACATCATCAAAAATCGCAAAAAATGACACCACCCACAGCTCCGTACAACGAAGTATGAAAAAGTTATTAGTGCCAGAATATGGCAAAGTAATATATTTTTTTTTGCACAGGAGGTTTTAATTTTTGTAAATGTATGAAAACATTATAAAACCTATATAAATTTGGTATCCCGTGATCGAACTGACCCAAAGAATAAAGCAGACATGTAATTTGGGGCACACAGTGAAAACCGTAAAACCAAGCCCACAAGAAAATGGCGCAAATGCATTTTTTTACCAATTTCACTGCATTTGGAATTTTTTTTCCTGCTTCCCAGTACACGGCATGGAAGAATAAATACCATCACTATGAAGCGCAATTTGTTACGCAGAAAACAAGCCACCGCACAGCTCTTTACAAGGAAAAATCAAAAAATTATAGATTTTTGAGGGTGGGGAGTGAAAAATGGAAATGCAAAAAAAAAAAAAAAGGGCCTAGTCGGTTAAGGTTAACTTATGTGTAGACTATAAGAACGAAAAAAGATAGTGGAGATAGTGAACGAGGGGGCACACAGAACCATGTAAGTGTCTTTGGTGTATATTACAAGATCCTGGTGGTAGATTTCCTTTAATTAATAAAAAAGTCACCAAAAATATATAAAAAAGCTATTTTTACAAATATTTCCTGTATTTTTTTTTTTAATAAAAACATTGAAAGTATCAGCGACAGATTTGCAAATCTTTCAGAGGATTTATAGATTCGGAACAAACCTGCAGATTCTCTGGCATTGAATCCGTGTCCTGTAACAAAATATAAAGGACGTGTGACAGAAGATGGTGCCACTGCATTTATGCCAATTCCACTGCATTCAGAATAGTTTTTTTTACCAGCTTCCTAGTTCATGGCACAGAATATTACATGGTGCCTGTACGAGTACAATTTATCTAATAGATAAAAAGACCTGCAAATGGGAAACATTCAAAAATGACGGCTTTTGGAAAGTAGGAAGTAAAAAATGGAAATGCAAAAACTGAGGTTTCTCATACGCCTGTGCTCGTGTTGAAGGACCCCACCCAGGTTCGGCTCCAGGTTTTAGTAGGCCCCTGGGCTACAGAGCCTCAGTGAACACACATGGGGGCATTAAAAATTCAGAAACTAAAAACTCCTGTTCCCTAAAATATTCCTTAATTTTTTATCCCAAACAGTGCCCTCATGGTTATTTTATATAAGCCCACTTCACTTCTTATGGGTTCATGAGATACAGCCCCCCTCACCCTCATGGATTCCTTATGTACAGCCTTATGTGGGGCCCCCAAGCAGTTATGGGCCCCAGCACTTGACCAGGTATCATATGCCCAGTGCTGGTGGCAATTTTGCCATAGCCTGCAAACTTTCAGCCATATGCAGGCACAGGTACCCCCTGTATCTGCCCTCTCCACCGCAGCCCTGCCCCCCATCATGCCCCTCCACACCCACCTTGCTGTAGGTGCGTAAAGGTGGGAACAATCGTAATTACAGTAGTAATTAGGATTATTTCAGAGCTTGGATGCCAGAACACTGTTTACAAACCCCCTTATGTCTATGTTTGTACAGCCATGATGTTATCAGGCTTGGGATTGACAATTTAGAAATAACTGAAGGGAAATTATAACTAATTTTATTTTTTTACGTACAACTATCTATCTTCTCAAAGCAGTATTGATTTCTCCACTACAACTTGGTGATAAAGAAGACATTTATGAGGTAATGACAGAGGTTTGTTAACTTTGCCAGTAACAAAAATGGCCGCCGCGGATGCTACAGACGACACCTCCTCATGCACTTTCAGTTTCTCTCTCGGCGTGACGTCATGACGCCTGGCTGAGGGGCGGAGCTTGCATCAAAGCGGCCGGTTCTGGGTTCTGTTCCTGTCCGTGTGAATGCGGCGCTGATTTATTAGGAGCTGCTGCGGTTTTGTATGAGGTACAGCACGCTATTCCCTCCTGTCCAAGTCCTTGTTCATTCACCCGACCCGACTATGGTTCTTCTCCTGCCCTGATAGCCGCCTGCCAGTCATTGTGATTGACAGGTGTCAATATTGTCCTGTGATGGGGGTTACATATCGTCCGTGCGATAAGACTTGGAGACCAGTGTGTTAAAAATATCATAGTGTGCAAAATCTCTCTATTTACAATGTATTTAATGAATTGCATTGAATTTTGCAAAAATTTTCAGAGTAGCAAAGTTTTTAGGGTCATTGTGCACTTGTAACTTGTGATTTGCAACATTGCATCACTTTTGCATTGGATGCAATGAGAATACAGTCATTCCCCGGGTTACTTACAAGATTAGTTCTGTAGGTTTGTTCTTAAGTTGAATTTGTATGTAAGTCGGATCTGTATACTTTATAATTGTAACCCCAGCCAATTATTTTTTTGGTCTCTGTGACAATTGCATTTTAAAAATGTTGGATTGCCATCAGAACCAGGATTAGCAATATAGCTTATTTGGAGACACCTTTTATAACTCCTACAGTTGATTACTGTAGCCTAGAGGTAAAGTACTGTTAATTACCAACATCCAGAGATCTGTTTGCAACTAGGGATCGTCTGTAAGTCGGGTGTTCTTAAGTAGGGGACCCCCCCCCCCCCCCCTTCCATCTTTGCTCTTGGTTCACATCTATCCTGGGTAAGTCAGGTCACTGTGCCGGCACCAGTTGACTATAACCGGGTCATCAGGTTTACATTATGGGATCCCTATCCCATATAGTGGGGGTCCATCACTGATCCCTACTGATCACCTGATGATATCTGCTTTTATCGTTGGAATAATGCCAGGGAACAGCGCCCTTCTCTCTGTAGTGGGCAAAAGTTTGTTACCACAACTCGTCTCCTATTCCCTGGAATGGAGCAGCAGTGCTGTTACCCACCTCTACACAGAGAAAGGAGCTGTGTGTAGGTTTTGATTCTAATGCCAGAAGTAAACAGAAATAGGGGGGTCGTGAGTATCCGCTCCCCCCCTTTCATTGATTAAGCTTACGTTTGGGTTTGATCTTGCTGAAACATTGAGGGCCTCAAGTTAAAGTCTTTCGCTTGATCACTTGTATTTTTCCATTAAGATGTTTTGTTCCTCTGTTATCCCTCCTGGAATTGTATAAGTAAAATTACTTATACATTCCGTTACTATAGTAAGGTTTATATTTACTCATCAACACTGATTGGACAGTGTGTATAGACACACCCCCTTGACACAATTCAGTTGTCACTTTATGTACATACTCCCAGGAGGAATAAAAGAATGGCCCTGAAGGATCCCTTTAATTCTGTGCTTGGTAAATGCTTACCTTACACAATCGCTGCTCGGACTTTACGCCGCAGCTTCAGGTCTATCTTATCTTCTCAGTATTATTTAGATATTGCGTTTTTCGTGGCTCTTATCATCTGACGTCTTCTGTCTGGTTAATATTTTATGATGTATTTGTTAGATTTTCCAACATATCCATAGGAGAGGTCATAAATCAGTGGGGTCTTACACTTGGTAGCACCCCCTTTAAGGAAAAGTTGATTCAATCGCTGGAAGCGTCATGGTGAACAGACCTGGAAGAACAGCTCCATCCTCTGCATAGTGGTTGTGCTGTGTTACTACAACTACACAGTGTACAGAGCTGACAGTGGCCGCTTTGTGTTGTAACTGTAGTCTCATCTTCGATTCACATTTGTGAGAGCTCAGGTTGCAGTAACGGCCCATGGCCACTATACAGAGCATGGAGCCATCTGATATACTGTCTGTTACTTTGACCACAGACTAGAAGAACTGATCAGTTCTGGGCCTGGGTTTCAGCTCCATCGATCAAATATCAGTACCAGTGCAGAGGATCTTCTGCTGGATACGGT
>CM033643.1:6589355-6709368 GCA_019512145.1 Engystomops pustulosus | reverse complement strand
GCCATCTGATATACTGTCTGTTACATTGACCACAGACTAGAAGAGCTGATCAGTTCTGGGCCTGGGTTTCAGCTGCATCGATCAAATATCAGTACCAGTGCAGAGGATCTTCTGCTGGATATGGTGTAATATATGTATATGTAATTAATCGTTATTTAAATTATGCTCCCCTTAGCAGAAAAATGCTGTGGACATAGACTGTAATGAAGAATTAAAATGCTATACTGTGGTTGTGGTGCTGTACTGTGGTTGTTAATGTTGCGGTTCCTCGTGCTGTTCCTCAACGATGTGTGACACATTACTACGTCAGCCGTCGGCTGTGTATGTTTGGAGAGGGCTCACGGGCTAAGCTGTCTTCATGGCCGATGAGTGTTTGCTGCATATTGCAGCAAACACCCACCAGGAACACCCACGATTGTTGCTAGCGCCGTTGACTGGTGTTCACCTGTTGATCGCCACCAACAAAGCTGCCGGCGTGGATGCCGCCATGTTGATTTGGATCTATGCTCCCCTGATGTCATCAGGGAGCGGCGATACGTTGCTATTACAGCCTCGGGTCACACAAAGACCCGAGGCTGTCTTGTTTTAACACATTACAATGTGCCATTTGTGCATTTGTAATAGATGATTTGGAAAGTATGGCAGTATATAGTAGGATCAATCAGACAACCCAGTGTTAAAGTACCCTAGGGGGTCTGAAAAACAGTAAATAAAATAAAATAGATAAATAATAATAGTAAAATAAATAAACAGCGAGGTTGTCAGAATTACATGGCTCACCGCACAAGCTCGAGGTTTGCTTTTACGATAAGCCCACGTCATGGGTATGAAGGGGAATAGAAGGAGCAGAGCGAAGACTCAAACGAACAGGTGTCCCTTGCAATTTGAAAGGCACAGCCCCCAGGACTTTGATGCACGAGCTGGCAGGGAACCAGGTATATTTTTGAACTAAATTACTAAAATTTAGGGATATTGTATAAACATATGTGATGATGTCTCTATTAGAACCTGTCGGCTTTGAAAACGAGTGCTCTGGTGACAGGTTCCCTTCAAAACATGCAAAATGTGTCTGGTTATGAACTAGTTAAATTCTTCTGTATAATAAATATTTGAAGAAATAAATAGTAAAAATCGGACCCCTGCAGCAACTTTTTTCCCCCTTCTGTCCTGGACGTGGGGAGTGTTTCGGTACGTTACATCACGATACGCGATGACGGCCGCGTTCTCATAAACACAAGGAGTATTTCCAATCTCGGAGCAGCGGCCGCAGCGATCTGCTGTAAGATCTTGGACGTCTTGGCACAGGAATGACTTTTTAATGAGAAATGGAAAAAGCGAGTCGTCGTTTCTGTGCAGGTGGAAAAAGGTTAACACAACTCGCCTGTCACATCTCGTTATAGAAATGTCCGCAGAACTGAGGGAAAACGCAGCAGACGGAGAGGAATGACCTAGGAGTAAGTGCTAATAAGGGCTTTCAGTCCCACGGGGACCGGCCATATATTACCATTGTGCTGCCACAGGACCAGATCACGACCCGTTCTGCTCCTGGGAATGCTGGGTAGTAAAGATGTTTTCCCCCCTTGGCTTGGAGAGTACGGTAATTTTGGATCAAATCTGGAAGGTAGCGGCATAAACCCGTGAGGGCTCCATTTAAGGTTGATAGAGGCTAAGGCTGCGGTCACACGTGGCGTTTTGAACTAGTTTTTGGCCCGTTTTTAAGCAGTCCGTCAGCTAGGCCAGGCACTTTTTTCAGTCCTGGGACCATTTAAAGTGTCCCTACACTCAAAAATCTAAATTTGACTATACGTTAGGCATAAATAGTAAACATTTGGGAGGAGCAGACCCACTTAATTTCAGGTCTGGCCTCGTTTGGACTGGCCCAAACTTAAAATGGATCTGCTTTTATTATAACTTTGAATGCCACACATTTCGCCCACATAAAAGTTTATAAAATATTAAAAATAGGCCTGAGGTGCTCTGCACTAAATTTTTTTAGACCCGGTGCCTCCTGACACCGCCTACGGAGCCTTCCAAGAGTCGGTTATGTCATCAGCATTGTCTGCAAATCTTGCGCACGTGCGATGATAGCTTTCCTTGCTCTGTCGCACTTCGCTGCCAGCAGCACAAAGAAAGCTATTCTTGTGCTTGCGCATGATTTGCAGAGAGGGCCAGTGACATTTCCGGCACTCGGGACGCTCCGTAGGGGGTGCCAAGAGGCATCGGGCGTGAATAAATTAGATTGCAGTGAAGCCTGGCGGTACTCCTTCACCTGCTAAAGTCGCTGGTGGCATGTAAAATTAAGCAGCGCATGCGTGCCATGATTTTGGGAAGGATCAGCACTCCCCGTGATGTCATTGGGGAGCCAGCATGCATTATGCCATTACAATTCAAATTTTGCCGGCGACTTTGCCAGCAACTGTTGAACAGTTATTGCCCGCGATCTGTAACAGCAATTACCGCTCCATTACCGGCAGGGGATCTGAGCTGACCCGGAATTGGGGACTTCTAATGAAGTCCGGGGGACCAGAACTGGCAAAATTCGGTACGCTCATCCCTAGTCAACATACCAGGTTCTTTCCATTCTCCTTATGTCTTCAGAACTTTATTCACCTTCCCTACCCAGTTTCTCCAAAAAAATTACAGCTGACATCTTCAGAGAAAAGACACGCCCCATTCCAATGTTCCGAACTAGGACAGTAGAGAGAGCGCAGTGTATGAGAAGCTTCCGGTATATATCAGCTGAAATTTTTGGGGACACCTGACACCCTTGTGAATAAAGCAATGCAAGTACTTGGTAAGTAACAGAGGGCACCTAGTATTGATACCTAGTAAAGCTTTACCTTCGGAATCCTCCATCTGCCAGCTCCGTGTAACCCATACATGTTGCTCGATGGGCTCCAGAGCTGCAGAGTTGTGTGTGTCTCATCGGACACAGTGTAGCCGGGATACAAAACTGCCGCAGACACTTTAATAAATGTGGCCCCCTGTATACTTTATGGACATTTTTTATTGTATACACTAAGCCCATACCTCGAATGGAAGGCAAAAAAACCCCAAAAAACTTGTGATTTCTATAATCCTGTGACCCATGGCATGTGCAATGCAGTCAGATTTACCTTTGATTTACATTTGATCCCGCTCACCTTTCCGTTTAATCCCCCCCACCAATCGCATGGACTTATGTATTTACGGTAAGTGCATCCTAGCATCCAGTGTTTGTAGCCGGCGTACGCCATGACGCTATAAAGGGCGGCTTTGTCAGTGTAAACTCGCCATCAGCTGGAAAATAGTGCGCAGAGGTAATGTAACGGCAGCTGTATAGCCAGGGAAGGGAAAGGTAGGGGGGGGGTCTTGAACGCCTTCCAAATGCCTTCGGCTGGCCTCATGACAACACGTCTATAATTACAGGGGGTCATGTGATCGCTCCGACTTCAGAAGAGGTAAACTTTCTTTTTTTTTCCCTTTCTTTAATCAGTTTGGTGATGTCATAGACACCTGTTACCATTTTCAGTCTTGTTGAAAGGTCCCGTAAATAAAGAAGGCAAATTTGTCATCATTTATCTGGGTGACATTTACCGGCGCAGATATGAACGCGCCTTCCATGAAAACAACTTTGTATACAATATCGGCCATACACAAGGGCCGCGGCCGGTACCTCGCACCTGATGGATGTCTGCTGCTACACAAAGATACCTGTGTTGGGGGATTTCATTTGAACACTTTCCTTACAGAATCCAGAGTTGGTTTTTGGGAGAAATTGTTGCGGAGTTATAATAAAACAAAAAAAAAAAATGACCCGAAGAATATTTAAAGAGAACTTTTCAGGTCAATTTGGGAGCCTAAAGCGACTACAGGTCCTTATTGACCTGTGGTTTAGGGTCCCAAATCAACCTGTTTAACGGCTGACCCTGACTTAAGAACACCTGACTTACAGACGACCCTTAGTCACTAACTGCCCCTGGGGAATCTCTCTGGATGCTGGAAATTTACTGAACTTTAGTCCAGGCTGCAGTGATCACATGTAGTGGGGCTTACTTTTTCTTGCCAATTATTCTCCCAAATATAATTCTTGGAAAACCCTTTAAAGTGACCCTCCACCCATATAACTAAATTTGACTATACAGGCCGTCCCCTACTTAAGGACACCCAACTTACAGACAACCCATAGTTACAGACAGACCCCTCTGACCTCTGGTGAAGCTCTCTGGATGTTACTATAGTCCCAGACTGCAATGATCAGCTGTATATGTAAATATACATATTTGTGTACTCATACTAATACAATAACAAACATTTAGATACTTATATACTGTATATACACACGTTTATACACTCGTGCACACATATAGAATAATAATAATAATTCCTTTATTTATATAGCGCACACAGATTATGCAGCGCTGCACAGAGCTTGCTAGATCAGTCCCCAATGGGGCTCACAATCTAATCCACCTACCTGTATGTTTTGGAGTGTGATATAGGATATTCACATCACATATACAGACATACAGTACCATATGCAATCATACAGCATATATATATACACACACCATACGCCATATACACATACAGCATATACACATCACATACACACATATACATATAGCATATATACATGACATATCTGTTATACAAATATGCTGTACAATGTGCAGAATAACATGTATATAATGGTGCACATCCTCCACTCTTTAGTGTGTCAGGTCAGATGACAGGGCCCCCTGACACTGTGGGCCCCATGGCGGCTGCTATGGCTGCTACCGCTGTAGTTACGCCCCTGATACACATACAGTATATACACATAGCAGCTGCTAAGGATATGATGATGAACAACAAAAAGTCCATAGACTAAAGACAAAAAGTCTCCATAACCACAGGCACAAGTGCTCAGCCGGGTCACCAGAGCGGCATTGTGAACCTTTCCTCCTATGAGCAGCGCAAACATGAGATGTCAGTTTTCTCCAAAGGTCTGTCCTTCTGGTCTGCAAGATCTGTGGACAACATTAAACTCTCCAATGACATGGAGGAATTCTTCAGAAAAATAAGACTCAGAGAATATTTTCACGACAGAGACTCTCTTGACAGATTTGAAGACAGGGCAGTTCAACAGCAACCCAACAAAAAGATCTACCTGGACCCCCAAATCTGGAACCAACTCAACACTGGATGCATATATTGGGGCAGATTTACTTACCAGTCCCTGCGCGATCTGCCGCGATTCACTAACAGCGTGCATCTGATATCAACTAATTGATATGACCAGGATGTTTTCAACTGATATCCAACACAAGGTCCACCTTCTCATCCCAGAGGATCCCAGGCCAGGCTGTTTCTATATGCTCCCCAAGATCCACAAAGATGGCAATCCAGGAAGGCTTATTATTTCTGGCTTTGGCACCTTGACAGAAAGTATCTCAGGTTGGGTGGAAAATCTCCTAAAACCCCTGGTGAGAAGAACTCCTAGCTACATCCAGGACACTGCTGACCTTTTAAATAAACTCAAGACTGTAGGCCCACTTCCTGATGGTACAATTCTGGCCACCATGGATGTGGAATCTCTATACACTAACATCCCCCATAAAGATGGAATAGCAGCATGCCGGGCACACATGGAGAAGCACAACTTACCAACAGAACTGGTCAAAGAACCCATTTGGAGATGATCTGTACCTACAGTGTATGGGAACATCAATGGGTTCAAGGTGTGCACCAATCTATTTATGGCTGAACTGGAAGGTGCTTACTTAACAGCTTCCACCCCAAACATACCAGACAGTCTATATACAGCCAGGCCATACGCTGCAACCGAATCTGCTTAGACAAGACAGATCTGGAAAAGCACCTCCTGGAGCTCAGGTCTGAATTTCTCCAGTTGGGCTACAGACCAAAAGTGACTGATAACCAAATAGGTAAAGCAGCAGCCATCAACAGCGATGATTTACTCACACATAATGAGACCCAACATGAGGCCAGAGTGCCCCTAGTAGTCAGTGGGCTGCAGAAGAAGAATCAATCAGGGAATAGTAAAGAGAGCCTTCATGCTAGACACACGGAGGATGCCACACCCAGAATCTTTCTAGAGGGACATTTCCAGATCCCAAAAAGTTGGCTAGTAGAATCGTGCAACAGGTTGTTTTCTGCTCCTTCTTATGGACCGACGTGGCGCTATTATAGATATAGAAGGCATACTGAACTAAGTGCTGCTGAAGGTGTATAGGAACCTTTAAACCATGATCCAAACAAGGTCAACGTCTGTTGCAGGTTTATGGCCACCTCCTAAGAAGAAGACAATAGCAAGGGGCCAACAAAAATTAAGAAAAAAACCAAGACGTTAGCGCATAAATTTTGACCCCGTCACGTCTGCTAGTCATGTAAAATACTTCAAAGAAATCAACTTGAGGTCTATAATTAAAGGCAACAGCGCAGATCTGCTGATTCGACACACTAACATTACAATGCTATACCAGGGAGCTATAAAAGTTCTCCAAACAACCTTCACATTAGGCAGAAAGCGCGAGGTGTTTGATTGACGGCCCGAAGCTCATTAGGGTCTCGAACATCAATGTTTCTGAGAAGGGGAAAATGTTTCGAAAACCATTTGGGTGAGAGGTGTTAAAAACATATGCAGGTGTTAAAATGTAGTTTGGCAGCTAATGGTTGATAAAGTCTTCTCCATAAACCCGAAGAAAAAAAAAACATCGAGCGAATTGTAAAAGAAAGCTGAAAGCCAAGCAAAACGGAGCTCGGGAGTGATAGCCGATTGATGCTCCTAAATTTGCCTTTGGAGAGGTCACACATGACGTATGTGAAAATGGAGCTCTCGGGAGGAGGAATATAATTTTAGTATGTTTAAAGGGTTTATAACATGCCCATCAGTAGGCTCATTGAAGAAGCCATGTTCTTCAAGACGTAACTCAATAAGTTTTTTTAGTATCTATGTCTGAACCCGCAGCTCATTGTAGTAAAGTTTTTTTTTTTTAGGGCGGTCACCACATTCTGTGTAACAGATCGGTAATTGGCTCACCCCCAAGTAAATTGATATTGGTGATCTACCGTAAGATCTACCGTAATTTCTCTCCATCCTGGTAGTTAAAAGTATAATAATAATAATCTTTATATAAAGTCATCAAATTCCGTAGAGCTTTACAGATTCTGGGGACCATATACAAATAAAATAAGACATTACAGAATAACAACAGTCGCATGAGGGTCCTGCTCGCAAGAGCTTACATTCTATGAGGATGAAGGGGTGACACATGAGCTTACAGTCTATGAGGATGAGGGGGTGACACAAGAGCTTACAGTCTATGAGGATGAAGGGGTAACACATGAGCTTACGGTCTATGAGGATGAAGGGGTGACACAAGAGCTTACAGTCCATGAGGATGTAGGGGTGACACAAGAGCTTACAGTCTATGAGGATGAAGGGGTGACACAAGAGCTTACAGTCTATGAGGATGAAGGGGTGACACAAGAGCTTACAGTCTATGAGGATGAGGGGGTGACACAAGAGCTTACAGTCTATGACAGTGATGGCGAACCTTTTAGAGGCCGAGTGCCCAAACTACAACAAAGACCCGCCTATTTATCGCAAAGTGCCAACACAGAAATTTAATTTGTGATTTATACTCCCTTCTCGGTCACAGTTTTCATAGATACCAGCACTCTGAGGACACCAATATAGCAGAAAATAGTCCCAGGTTGAGCTGTCACTTTAATATAGCTCTGTGCACAGCAAGTCCTGGGCTGTCTGGGACTGTAGGAAGATACCTGGAGTCATCTCTGGTGATGGCCTGGGTGCCCACAGAAAGGGCTTTGAGTGCCACCTCTGGCACCAGTGCCATAGGTTCGCCACCACTGGTCTATGAGGATGAAGGGGTGACACAAGAGCTTACAGTCTATGAGGATGAAGAGGTGATACAAGAGCTTACAGTCTATGAGGATGAGGTGGTGACACAAGAACTTACAGTCTATTGATGGAACTGACAAGAAATGACCCCTCAGCCAATCAAGGGATGAGGTGGGTCTCTCTTGTAAGCAGGGATTGGCTCATTCGCCAAATGCTTGATCACAGATAGGTATCAGACCTATTTTAGGCAATAAAATTGGTCAGACGAATAGGAACGTAGTGAGGTCAGAATGCCAATAATTTGTTTTATTTCCATAGAAGGACACTAATGGCAAGGATTTCCTGGAGACAAATCCACCCTTGGTTCTGCTTAAAGATGGAAGCCATTACTGAGAGATTGTTGGGAGATAGGAAATGCAGACTCCGTACACAACACCAAGTCTCCACTACAAGGTCTGGATCCCATAGGAGCTAGGATGGCGCTCTCTAGTTTTACAATGTGTCCGTAGCTCCCTTAGCACGTAGTAGTAGACAATTAGAAGGCATCTCTAGTCTGCGAAGCAAAATTCTTGCTCAATGGGCTTGGGAAGTATACTTTTGGATACTATATTTGGCAATTTTGAGTTGGTAGATTTCCTTATATATTAGCCAGCGTGTAGAGTGTTCAAAAAGAGCATCACTCAAGAGCAATCAGAATGTCTCCAATTAACACGGAAAGTCCATTGATTTAGTTCTATTCAAGAGATTGAGAGGACCTTCCACCACCAACTCCAGCTCTCCGCGCAGATTCCAGGGCAGTTGGATTCTTTCTGACGTTCGTTTTGAGAACCAACATAGTACTGTACTGACTAGTGGGTGGGTCCCTGCTGACTGCTTTGGACCAAGAACCACCCCACTTGACAGTAGATAGCCTAATTAGCATATTAGTGATGGAAACTATTAGCACCGATATAAACAAGCAGGAAAGTAAGCCCAAAACGGCTACAGATCCAAGACAAGTAATGCACGGAAGGTTTACCGGAGAGGCACGGTGTCTCTTTGTGGATAAAACTCCAATCTTTATTAGGAGCAAATAAAATTCACAAAGCATAGAAAATGGTCACAGACTGACGCATTTCAAGCTATCAAGCTCTTACTTGTAGCCCCAAAGACTGATATCTTGGAAATGGTGAGGACTAGAGAAAAAAACCCAACTGTATCGAGATCCGTGGAGCGGCTTTTATGTTGGGAATCAAAGTGGTGGAGCTGGGGAGGGTTCTCTTTAAGAACTAGTCAACTAGTTTATACTACAGGGAACCATATGTAATCTTAATTTTGGGGTAGTCATCTCACAGTCTCTTATTTTGTGAGCTGTCCGTAGTGCTTGGACAACCCCTTAACTAATGAACCCATGGATATTCTATAAAATAGTGAAATATTTCAGCTTGCATCCTACACGATTAAACTTTTATCCAGTTATGCCTTGCTTCATCTTTATACATAACACTTATGCCACCCACATGGTAACCCATCATTCATAGGTGGTGTTATCTGTTTTATGTAGTAGGGGGCTTCTTAAAACCCTCCTCTTTTGTTACTTGTACTTGGGAATATGGTTTATTGTCAATGCAACAACGTACGGTTAACAATTTTGTTCTGTTAATCCTCCAGAAACATGGAAGAAAATATTCCCGTTCATGATGAATTCATCTACTGCCTCGGAGCTGCTACACAAGTCCTTAAATTTGGACCTTGGAGGGATCTTCAGAAGACCTCAGATGAAGCCCCACCTAAAGTTCTGTTTCTCATCATCCCAGGTGCGTGTACAATGATGATGCGCACGATGATGCACACGACCGAGAGCGTAGAACGGCAGCATAGAGGGGGGAGGTTGCTGTTTTGGCCATACGTAGCTGCTGATAGTATTAGGCAGCAGCCCTGGAGATCGGTGTTTGTTGATAGTAGTAGCAGAATTCTATTCCAGGATTGTAGCTGGATCTGGAACACCCTGTTGCACTGGTGTGTGAGATCTCCTCAATGTGTATGACTCAATGGGGTACATTTACTAAGGGTCCGAATCGATTTTATTCCGCCATGTTTCTGGAATTTTTCCGAATTCCGCCGGGATTTTGGCGCATGTGATCGGATTTTGACGCAAACACGCCGGCTTTCATGCGACAGAAATCAGGGCCGTGGCCAACGGAAAACCTGACAGATTTGGAAAAACCGCGGAGTTTAAAAACCGAATTGTGTTGCAAAATCAATCACTCACATGCACCAGGAATAGGTTGGTGAACTCCGGCGGACCTCTGCGCAGCAGCGACACCTGGTGGACATCGGGCAAACAACCTTAGTGAATCGCCGGAAGACGTGAATCCTCGCCGGAGAACGCGCCGCTGGATCACGACAGGACCGGGTAAGTAAATGTGCTCTAATGTGTATGTCTGCCCGACTACGCCCCGGGGGACATACGTTCGTGTACATGCACCCTAACTCATACTAACCGATCAGTGCTGGCAGGACAGATAAGACTTTGGCCTGTGTGCATTCGATATGTAATTAAAGGGGTTCGCCTTTTTCAATAACTCTCTTCCGTTAGACATGTATGTACTTGTGTCTTTGCCTCACTGGGAATAGGGACGGGTTGGCATGTCCGGCCACCTCTACCGACCGCAAGCTGAACGCAGCGTGGCTTCTATGCCCCTGTTTGTTTACATGGGGCATGGACCGGAGAGCGTGGGACACCAAGAGGGACTGCGAAGGTAAGTAAATGTTTATTTTTTAACTAGCTCCTTCCCGGCCACCAATGGGTTTCTTTTTTTTTAACTCTGACAACCCCTTTAACTAGTGAAGGAGCCAGGAGGCACATCGGGGACCTGAGCCGGAACGCCTCCGCCTTATTTGCATATTTATATAAGCTTATTTTCTGACTAATGCAGACCCTCCGGAGATAGCAGAAAACAGGTCAATCATCCCCTGGAGGTAACGAGCGCACAGTGTAGGACAGTCTACCACCCATAAACTTGTGCTAGATGTCCTCTAAACCAAAAATTATATGAAAAAATAAAGCTTCAAGAAAGTTTTTAAACTCTTATTCCGTTATGCAGGACTAGCCACAGTGTTTGAATTTTTCCACAGTCTCCAAAACCAGTGCAAAATCTTTGCAACTTTCGCCAAACCTCCTCTACTCCACGGAGACACCAAGCTTTCAGCATCTTTGAGGGAACATTATTGGAGCCAACACATGACCCGAGCGTGAGGTCAGACTCCTGCCGTATCTCTGCCGCTTTGTACTTCATTAGGCTGATGGAACCACAAACCGTGTGGCTAATGTATCCCCCCTCCGCCTGCGCTGTAACCCATGTGACCAGCGATGTGCAGCCGCGTAATCACCACCGTGCTTTTCGCTCTCATATGGTTCTGTATATTTTCCGTGTTTGTTGCTACTAACGTCTGGGAAAATGTGGTATAACTTTGCGCTACTACTTTGATATGCAAAGTACCTTCCCCCATGTTTTCCTTCCATCGAAAAAAAACCTTGGAATGCAGGCGGCTATCTGAACATCTCCCGCTTCCCGCTTTCTACCTACGGTGTAAACAACTTCTATTTTGTCGTCTTTTTTTTTTTTTGTGGTTTTTCTTACTTTTTTTCATCTGGAATGTTTAGTTTACATTAAGTTTATATTCGATAATGTGCGATATAAAGCACAACATTTTTTTTTTTCTCGTCTATGGATATTTTGATCCTAACAATTCCCGACTATAATTTTTTTTTTTTTTTCCGTTGGCCTAAGTCCCTGACTCCTCTTCTGTTTCCTTGCCAGGGTTCCTGCTGTAGTTGATAGTACTTGGATCGCTTCTGGCTAAATGGAACCCGGTGACACGTTTTGGGAGGAAATTGGTAGTGTCTTGCATGTTATTGGGAGCTCGTGTTTCATGATCTTCTAAGTAGAGATGTCCTATCCCATTATTTCTGCACTTTGTTTTTCTTGCCGTGCGCTCGCTCCCTGACATGTTGTTCCGCGGGAGAAGCTGCCGAGTTCTTTTCATTTCTTTTCTTTGTTTTTTTTTTTTTTTTTTTCCACCTAGGCACATCTGGAAATCGCAAAAACTAAAAATGATAAGACATTGCAGGTGATGAGTGTGTGTTTTATGGCAGGCAGGGTGACCGACGATGGACTTTGTCATTTTACTGGCTTACTTTTATGCTTGTTGTTATAGTTTTGTGTCTGGAAGATAAAGGGGTGTTTTATACAGTGGTAAGAACAACAGTCAACGGTCTCTGTATCAGAAATGGAGAAATGGACAGGTGCATCAAATAGTCCCCCCCCCCCCTCGGGATCTCATTATGTGGGGTGCTGACATTTAAGTACCCCATCAAATGTGGACACAAACTGAGATCTAGTCCTGTTCAGTCCTTGGATCCCCATTATCTTGTAATATACTAATAGATGCAATCATGTAGTGTGATTGCTTTGAATGTTTGAAACATTGGAACATTGGGTACCATCAACTTGAGTCCTCCTGCTCTATAACATGCGACCTGCAGATATGACACTATGCACAGTCTCCTCATCTCTCCCTGTTCTATAACATATTGCTACAGATAGATCACTCTGTACAGTCTGCTCAGCTCCCCCTGCTATATAACATGCTGCCTGCAGATAGGACACAATGTGCAATCTTCTCAGCTCCTCCTGCTCTATAACATGCTGCCTGCAGATAGGACACTATGTACAATCTGCTCAGCTCCTCCTGCTTTATAACATGCTGCCTACAGATAGGGCACTGTGTACAATCTGCTCAGCTTCCCCTGCTCTATAAGATGCTGCCTACAGATAGGACACTATGTTCAATCGACTCAGCTCCTCTTGCTCTATTATATACTGCCTGCAGATAGGACACTATGTACACTCTGCTCAGCTCCTCCTGCCCTATAACATGCTGACTGTAGATAGGACACTGGGGCAGATTTATCAAACAGTCTGAAAGTCAGAATATTTCCAGTTGCCCATGGCAACCAATCACAGCTCAGCTTTCATTTCACCAGTGCTCATGAATATTTTAAAGGGGAGCTGTGATTGGTTGCCATGGGCAACTGGAAATATTCTGACTTTCAGACTGCTTGATAAATTTGCCCCACTATGTTCAATATGCTCAGCTCCTCCTGCTCTATAACATGCTGCCTACAGATAGGACACCATGTACAATCTGCTCAGCTGCTCCTGCTCTATAACATGCTGCCTGCAGATAGGACACTATGTGTAATCTGCTCACCCGCTCCTGCTCTATAACATGCTGCCTGCAGATAGGATTCTAGCTACAATCTGCTCAGCTCCTCCTGCTCTATAACATGCTGCCTGCAGATAGGACACTATGTACGTCCACAGGGGCGGGAACCAAAAGCAATGGCATGTCATAAATGTCCCCATTTCAGTTCACTGATTGGTGCCGACTCTTTAACCCGGCGGCTCATGGTGCATGATTTAAGCTTGCTGCATGATGGAGATGAAAATTTTCTTTATTGAATGAAAAATCAGATTTGGAAGGAGGTTTTAGAGGAGCGTCTAGGTCACATACACCCCCTGAACAGTTCACTACATTACAGAAGTTTATTTCTGGCATAATATTTAATGTGGTTTATTTTTAAATGAATAAACTGCACAAAAAATTGAATAAAATAATAAATAAAATAATATACGAACATTTTACTTAATGAAAATACCATATGAAAGTCAAATCTGATGTTTGTTTTTTTTTTAATTTTACTACGTGTGTTGGAAGAGGGGTAGTCATATACAGCGAGTATTTTAACTGGAAGAGTTGGGGAGTCGCCTTATACGCAGGAAATACGTCAATACACATAACGATTGGGTACATCCCAGTGTATCATCCTCACTTTCCTGTTTATTTCCAGTTTTTTCTTCATTTTATTTTATTATTTTATCCATTTTTGTTTGTGCAGTTTTTATTCAATTAAAAATAAACCACATTTAATTATTATGGCCCAAAATAACCTTTCTGTATGTAGTTAACTGTCAGGGGTGTATTGACCTAGACGCTCTCTAAAACCTCCTTCCAAATCTGATTTTCATTCAATAAAGACAATTTTTTCATCTCCTCATGCAGCAAAGCTAAAATCATCAACCATGAGCCACCGGGTTAAAGAGTCTGCACCAATCAGTGACTGAAACGGACATTTATGACATGCCATTGCTTTTGGTTCCCGCCCTGTGGACACATCAGAAGGGCCCTCCTGCTGTCCGGGAGGTCGACTTACACTGGTGTACAATGGCACTTGCGTACTCCACTATAGCCTGCGAACTAATATGACTGAAGTGTGCATCACAGTGGTGTGCTATGCGGGGGGGGGGTTGGGCATTATGCCCAACTGCGGGTCCGCTGGCCGTGCCCCCTTTCCACAACTAACTTTGTCCGTGGACTGCAATAAAGGTGATAATTAGGACTGTGGGGTCAGTAAGCCAAACCTCCAACTCCGTCTCCTCAATTTTCCGAACTTCCATCCACCAATGGTCACCCAACTCCGACAAGTCCTATTCCCTGGTCCCCTAGCAGTGCTGATATAAATGCAGGCATGCCTTCCTCAGTGTCTTATTTCACTGATCTGTCACGGAGCTTCCTCCTGAGCATGTACATAAAACGCAGTCACATTCATCTCAACTTAAAGGGGCATCAGGTGTGAAACAAAAAACAATCTTCTTTTCGCCATCTTCTGGCACTAATAACTTTTTCATACGTTGGTATGGGGAGCTGTGTGCTGTGTGTTTTTGGGAGATGAGATCACGTTTTCATTGCTACCAGTTTGAGGACTGCACGACCTTTCCATCACTTTTTATTAACTTTTTTATATATGTCGCAAAATGTGGTGTTTCGGACATTTCGCGCGCTATTTCCCATGACGAGGTTTAAAGGCGGGAATAACTGTTATTATATTTTGATAGATCAGACATTTTGGGATGCAGGGATACCTAACATTATGTTAACATTACATTATAACATTTATGGTTTTTACTGTTTGTTTATTTTTATATCAGTTCTAGTGTAAGGGGGTGATTTAATTTTTTTTTTTGTATCTATTTTTTTTAACTTTTTAATTTTTTTTTACTATTTTTCAGACCCCCTAGGGTACTTTAACCCTAAGTTGTCTGATTGATCCGACCATATACTGCCATACTACAGTATATGGAGATTTTACTGATCATTTGTTACAGTGTACCACTGGCACATTGTAACAAATAAACAAACATCATACAGCCTCGGATTGGGAGATTGGGCTGTCATAGCGACAGATGACGATGACGTCATGGGAAGGCGAAGATATAAGCTAAGATGGCGGCGCCCACACACCAAACACGATTTGGGTAGCACCGATCGCGGTTGTTCCGAGAGGGTGTTTGCTGCAATATGCATCAGTTTTATGGGAGTGCTTATTAAAGTAAAAGTAATTAGCATAACTTTTCTAAGCATATATTGCTGTAATCGCGGGGTATGGAGATATAATAAAATAAGTTGCCTCAGGAACTTCTCAGGACACATCTACCATCATTTTACTGATATCCTTTAAGCGATTCATAACCCTATGGGGCTCATTTACTAAGGGTCCACGGAGCACATTTTAGTTGGGTTTCCCAATGATTTCCGTTTTCCGTAGAATTGCCCTGGGATTTTGACTCATGTGGCCCATTGGCGCCGTCTTGCACGTGACAGAAATCGCGGGGGGGGGGGGGGGGGGGGCGGCGGGCTTCGGAAAATGCGAAAATTTAACATTTAGAATTGTGTTGCAAGACATGCACTTACAAGCACCGGGAAGAAGAACTTAGGCGCACGATCTTCATGAATCGCGCCGGACTTCATCCTCGTCGGACCGTCCGAATCGGGGATCGCGACAGGACCAGGTAAGTAAATTTGTCCCTATGTATCATTGGAATTAGATTGGAATCAGATTTTTTTGTTTGTTTTAGATTTCATTTAAATTAATTTTGAGATAAATGGTTCATGTCCTACCCAACTTTGACAGAAAGAGTAATTTATATATTTTTTCTCACAAATACTTTGGGTGACATTCACCAACTAAAAGATCACGAGGGTCAGTGAAAATAAAATCTTTTTGTTTGGAGCTGGTGGGGTCACAGGTGCGATCAGCTTATAACTACTATGCTACTGCCCCCTATGTACAAGATTATAACTACTATAATACTGCCCCCTATGTACAAGATTATAACTACTATAATACTGCCCCCTATGTACAAGATTATAACTACTATAATACTGCCCCCTATGTACAAGAATATAACTACTATAATACTGTCCTCTATGTACAGGAATATAACTCCTATAATACTGCATCCTATGTACAAGAATATAACTACTATAATACTACCCTCTATGTACAAGAATATAACTACTATAATACTGCCCCCTATGTATTTATGGAGTAAAACACACAATCAGTGTGCGGCATGTGCTTGTTTTGGATGCTGTGCTGGTGCTGGAATGACAGCCCGAAATATTGACTTTTATTCTGTTAAAATATATGTTATTCTTCATATAACACCATCGCTCAGCAGTCACATGACACAAGACCTTCTGTTGCAGAATGTGTTCCAAAAATTGTTAAAATCACACGTTTCCTTGCGGCTTAAAGGTCTTCACCACTTTTCAATATATCTGTTCCATTAGACATGCATGTATATGTGCCTGTACTTTGCCTCCTTTGAGATCTTCCGCCTTGATGCTACCCTCTGCATACAAACACAACTTCCTCACTGTTCCAACCTGTCCTCCTGGCGTTACCCACTGTGTCACTCTTTTCATTGTCCGTCCTCACTGACAGAGATAGGAAGAGGTGAGTGGGATAGAGCAGCATGAATTATAATTCCCCTTCTACAGCTCCTCCTACTCAGCAGAGCTCAAACATGTAAACAAAGAAACACAGGGGGCCTGCACGCATCACAAAAGTAAGTAGCAGCAATGCTGAATCACTTGATGACCATTCAGGGATTATTCACAAGGCAATAAAGGCACATGGGTAACTTATGTAAGAGTGGCCAACCCCTTTACTGTAGATAATCGTTTTTTCCATCAGTGTGCTTTCATGTTTTTTTTTTTTTATAACAGCACAATAACAATACAATGGCTCAATGTGCTTATTTACAAAAAGGGTTTTTCACGAGTTTTCAAGGGTTTTCACCATGATCCATGGTGAACAGGTCCCATTCGTGCTTGTGTTTGTAGCCTAGGCCTCCCATAGAAATCTAGGGGAATGTGAAAAATGTGGATTACATACATAAGGTAAATGGATATCATACATGTGGATCAGTCCAAACTAGGGTGTTTTGAGCGGCACCGTGTATATGTATAAGTTCGGGTGCAGGTCTTCTTAGGAGGTCCGACAGTGACCCCAATATCAGGTAATAGACAATTGAGAAGCAGCACTCCGGTATTTCCAGTGAACAAAGAGGTTTTATTTCACCAACATAGTGCGACGTTTCGCCAATTCGATCAAGGCATTATCAAGCATACTGAGTCAGATAGTCAGCTGACTTAAATAGTGATACAGTGATTAACAACAGCTGTGCAAGGTAGAGTGACATTTTACAAAAAGATACAAAGTATAAAATAGTTTAAAATACAAATACATCGTATCATAAAAGTCACAATAGTACATGTGTGATCTATTAGTGATAAACAATGAGTATCCATGATGTAACAAAGTGTAACGAGACAAAGCTCCCTCGTATTAACTCTATCAGCTCACGACAGTCCTCACGAGTTAATCACAGAAAGGAGTTAATATTTAAAAAGTGCCAAGTGCATAGTGTAAAAATAATTAAAACAGGGATGTACAGCAACAAAATACCTAGATGTCTTGCGTAATTCATATGACAGAGTCCTTCTGTTAATTTAGTAGCAATAGGTATGTGTCGGTCCATCATAATACCGTGCACCAATCCGCATCCGAACTATGCGCATGCGTATGGTGTGTGAGAGGTACACCGGAGCCATCTTAGAAATGGGAAAGAGAAGTTAAAGTACTATGCAGTGAAGAATCGGGCTAAGGGATCTAAACTCCAAAGCGGGACATACAGGGGAGTATCGGGAAGGTGCCAGGTGATCCAAGGTAAGCAGAATTAAACAGGCATGGAGATCAACATATACATGTGGATCAGTTGCAAGGTATTGTAATCAGGTGACCTCTCAAGGGCTTGGGACATGCTAGTGACATCATTTGTTAGCCTTCGTTATTTTTTGCAGATGCACAAAAACGGGGACACAAGCTTTTTTTGCTTTGGCATATTATATAATCTATTATTGCCCTTCCTTTTAATTTCCTGAATTAAGCTTCAAAAACTTTCACAATGGGTAAGAACACATCTCTTCTGTCAGGCTCCAGGGGTAGTGGACACAGTGGACCACTGCGGACGATGACGTAAGCCAACATCTGGGACCGGAGTCGAAGTGGTACCATAGCCCGCCGCAAAGCGGGTTGGACTTGCTGCATCGTGGTACCACCAGGTCGTTCCACAGGTGCGACTTTGCGGTGGCAGCCAAGGCAAGGTACACAGAAGTTAGGCAGAATCGTAATCTGGGACAGGCAGGAGGTCAGGACGGGCAGCACGGGATCAGAGTAGCAATAGATCAAGGCAGGCAGCAGAGGAGTGTAGTCAGGAACAGAATCAAGTTCACAACGGGAAATCAATATGAACGCAAAGGACATGGGAGCAAAGCCTTTTCCAAGGCTGCGAGGCACAAGGATCCGGCAGGGAACACAGGAAGGGGCTGGGAATTTATCAGGAAAGGCAACTGGCCAGCGCCAATTATCAGTGCACTGGCCCTTTAAATCTAACACAGCCGGCACGTGCACGCCCTATGCGGCGGGGACGCGCGAGGAGCCGCTGGAGCAGCTGATACCCGGCGAGGTGAGCAGCGCAGCAGCCCACACATATGGCTAAAACGAGGGGAAAAAAATTGTGAAGTTAAAGCACTTCCAAATCTTTTCTTTTAGAAAAAGGCAAAAACTATTGCAGGGTCATTGAGACCTAAAATACATCTATAGGGAAGGGGTTAACAACGCGTTGAGAGGGCAGTTGAACGTGAATTGGCGCGCCTTCGTGTTTTTGCACACAATACCTGCAGCCAAGCAACTAGGATGTCTTCTAATCATCGGCTGTGTTATTTCCTTGCTTTGAGGATAATGTACACGCTATACATAATTTTCCTTTGTAATTACTTGTTTCGGTTCAGAGTAGTTCCACTTGAGAAGTGACGTTACTTAGTGTAATCTTTGGTCCCACGAGGGGTACAGTATGATGCCCATAGCAGTTATGATGCCCTAAAGCGAGCAGGGACATGAGCACCACTGAGTTACTTTGACTGGTGGAATTTGTTCTAGCTCGTCCACGCGTGGTTTAGCCATTATTCTCGCTTTACAGCTACAATATTTAGTTTTATTATTCCTGTAAAAAGGTTTTCTGAGATTATTTTTTTTTCTAGTTAGCGCCATCGGGTAGCTTAAACAAAATTAAAAACGAAACGACTAATACTTACCTTGCAATGGTCCAGCATGGCACCTCCCATCCCCCTAAGCTTTTGTCGATAAATAGGGGCATAATAGCGAAGCCATGTTGACCCAATGCTCACCCATTACAGACCCAAGCAGGACACCTTGTGTAGTTGGTACGTTCTCTCGACACATCGTCAACACATGTCGAAGGCTGGCGATGGGAGGAGCCACACAGGACTGGAGGTAATTACCTGGAGGTAAGCTGGACAACCCTATTTAGGTTTTACAGAGGACCTTTCTCCTCCCTCATGAACTCTGCTTCCAATAATAGATGCCAGTCTACTGCAGTGGGTGGGACTGACCTGGAGGTGATAACCCAGGACCTCCCACATGACAATCAAGAGCCTAATTAGTATGTAGGGTGCTAAAATTCACCGACGAGACCCAATCGACCTATTATGTGATGGGAGTAGTTAAAGTTGATGAAGGGGATGGAAGATCCATAATATGGATATCAGTTTACTATCATAAATCATGCTTACATGTAGAAATTTAGACTCTCAAATCGGTTTTATTTTGTCACGGACAACAAGAAAAGAATTCTGACAGCCAAATATAAAAAGGAAAAATTAATCTGCAGAAAATTAATTTAATAAATGAAACGGAAACACAATCAATTTGATCACAGTAACAACAAAAACCCCATATGAAACAAATACTTATTTTATATACATACAATCTTCTATCCCGTCTGCCGTCTCCGCCCCCTCTCCAACTCTTTGCTTTCTTAGTAGCCATCATTGAGGCTGCTGAGTTGATCAGAACAGAAGGGCTAGCCTACAAAGCCCTTCAGCTTAACAAAGAGATAAAAGTAATTTTTAAAAGTATTCCACCCAAAGCCTCTATTAAAAATAATTAAAGAGCCCTGAAGACCCCTTTAAGGGGGTAAAATGTATTATGTTCTTGCATGAAATTTTAGGCTTCAGGTTTGTAGTCATCATTTTTGCTCCAATTTTTCTTTAAACGTGACACCTGTTGTGTAGTAAGAAAATACAAATTAGTATCAGAGACTTTAAAGGTCAGACATTCTAGATCTTGAGTTGTTGGCTTCCTCCTTGGCCGGCCTCGTAGCCTTTGGAATGTTACAGTCCTCAATGAAAAGGTGTGAAAATGGTTGATGAGATGGGAGCTGCCCAGGTCATATTTGGCCGCCAGGCAGCAATCCAGTTGTAGAAAATGACGGACGTGTCAGTCATTAGTAAGATATTCCTTAATAAGATGTCATGGTAGAAGAAGTGACCTTGACCCACCACTGTGACGTCCTGCTAGCTACCGGAGAACCTTCTTCCTCTACCAGATGTGATGGTTTTCCCATCAAATGCTTTCTTCAGAAGCAGTGAGAGATAACTGACTAGGGGTAAAACCCCACCACAGATGTCGGCAGATGGGGGTCTGGTTTGGCATATTTGAGAAAGGGTCCATTCTTCTAAATGAGACCTAGTCAGCACAAAACTGAGAACGAGTTGTGTTTAGATGTTTCTTGGTGTTCGAGCTTTCAAGTCAAAACACCTACCCCACTAAACACACGATTACGCATTAGACAAGCCTAATATCTGATCCTTCACGTAATACCTAAAACGAGCAACTACACGGCGTCCAAAAATAAGACATGGTGTGGTCACAGTGAAGAACAATGGCTCCCTTGCAAATAAATCCCGTCTGGTTCACGTTTTGCTTTGATTCCCGGACAGAAGTTTCTCGGTATCGTATTTTTCAGTCATGGTTAATTGAAAAAGGAGAGAAAAAGGAACTAAATCTAAGATTTGGTGGAACTTGCGCTTTTAAGGGTTTAAAAGATTTTAAAATTGATAAACGTAAAAAGTTGGACACAATTTTTGTGACCAAAGTGTTATCTTTGTTTAGGTTCACCGTTGGCTTGGGCGACCTTCCCAAAGTTGAGGTTTTCATGTAGATTATTTACCCAGATCTTTTACTTTCAATCAATGTCATCTGATTGTTATCACACTGGAGTCTTTATTTTTATTAACCCCTAAAAGGGAACCTGTCACCAGGGATTTCATTTTCACTAAAGTCAGGTTGCAGGAGCCCATCACACCGGCAGTGGAAATATGTCTTTCTGCCTTCTCCAAGTATTTGCATTGCAATATAATTGTGTGTTATAACTTACCTTGCATCAGGACAGAATCCTCTGTGTAGTCCCAGGGGTTGGGCTTTGGTTTGGATGCATTTCAAAAGCAACACGTGACTTGTCTGTGCTGCTCACTCCTCAGATCTCAGCCCCCACCTTTGTGCTCCTGTACAGCTCCTTCCTCCTGTTTCTTCGGAGCTCACAGCCTGGAAAGATGACATTAGTGAGGGGGGAAGGAGCTGTACATGAGCACAAAGGTGGGGGCCAAGAGCTGAGCAGTCTGCAGTACAGACAAGTTTCCATGTAAAGCGCTGCGTGAGAATTTGTTTTATTGCATAACAATTTGCACTTTATAGTGATGGTATTTAACCCCTAAATGACCAGGCCCTTTTTTGTTTTTTTATTTCCATTTTTCACTCCCCAACATCAAAAATCTATAACTTTTTTATTTGTACACGGAAAGAGCTCTTCATACTTTATAGTGACAGTATTTAATATTCCATGCTGTGCTCTGGGAAGCGGGAAAAAATTCCAAATGCAGTGAAATTGGTGAAAACCGGATTTGCGACGTTTTCTTGTGGCCGTGGATTTTACGGCTTTCATTGTGAGCTCTAAATGACAGGTCTGCTTTATTCTTTGGGTCTGTGCGATTATAGGTTTTATAATGTTTTCATACATTTACTAAAATTAAAACCTCCTGTACAAAAAATTTTTGGGGATTTTGTCATCTTCTGGCGCTGATAACTTTCTCATACTTCACTGTATGGAGCTGTGGGTGGTGTAATTTTTTGCGACTTTTGATGACGTTTTCAATGCTTCTATAATTTAGGACTGTACAACCTTTTGATCACTTTTTATAGAATTTTTTGTGTTTATCAAAATGGCAAAAAAGTGCCATTTTCAACTGTGAGCACTATTTTCCGTTACGGAGTTCAACGCAGTACAAAACCGTTATTATATTATAGCTATATTATATAGCTAATGTGTTTATGATTTTTACTGTTTATTTATATGGCTTCTAGGGAAGAGGGGGTGATTTTTTTAAAATATGCTTTTTTTATATAATTTTTTTAAAACTTTTTTTTAATTTTCACTATTTTTCAGACCCCCTATGGTACTTTAACCCTAGGTTGTCTGATTGATCATACGATATACTGCCATACAGTATCGCACATTGTAATGAATAGGTTAAAACGAGACAGCCTCAGGTATTTGCTGTCATGGCAACCAATTGTCGCTCCCCGATGACGTCACAGTGAGCGCCAATCTTCACCATCCTTTCGAAGCCGCCGGCAGCTTTGCCAGCGACGATAGCCAGGATAACCAATTCCACCAATCACGGGTGTTACTGGTAAGTGTTTGCCTGCAAGCCCTCTCCAAGCACCCACAAACTGTGCACCTCCTTTATCAGTATGATAAAGGGGATGTTTATATAGGTTTTATAATGTTTTCATACATTTACAAATTTTTTTATTATGTGCAAATCGCACATTGTAATATATCGACTAAAACAAGACTCAAGTATGACTGTGTACGACCCGAGGGTGTAAAGGTAACAGATCGGCATTCCCCGATGACGTCTCAGGGAGCAACTATCTAAGCCAACACTACGCCGCCAGCAGCTTTGCTGGCAGTGATCGCAGGTGTTGCTGGTGGGTGTTCGCGGCAAACACCCACTATATATAGAGAGGGCTTAACCGGTGAGCCCTCTCCATACACCCACAGCAACGTGTGACGTACTAATATGTCACACGTCGGAAAGGGGTAAAATTCCATCCATCTTTTACATTGATTTAGCCGCCTGAAGTTAATTTGTAAAATATTTTTTCATAGCCAAGGGGGAAGTTAACCATTTATTTTTACATAGAACCCAGTGACAGAGAGGAAATAAAAGGTGACCGCCCCCTTGGCTAGTATAAACTAATTCACATATAAAAATATGATGGAGCTAGATTATTATTATTCAGGGGCCATATGTAGCGGACAGGTTTTGGAAAACTAACATAATGAGCAGGAGCAAAGCAGTCACATTGGTGCCCTCTGTTGGAGCAGTGCAGGGGGCGTCAGATTCATGCCAGAAATCCTGAATCCTGGTGCCCCCTGCAGACTACACAGGTACACCCACTGTGCCTGGATCTATGAGTAATGTTACTCCAGCAGTGGAATAAAGTTGTCTTAGAGCATTGCATCCCCAGTACTGAAGGTACGTATATTTACAGGGGCTTAGGTAAGAGTTGCAGTAGCAGACACAGGCACTGCTAGTCAAGGTCCCAGTATTCGCATCACTACAGATCAAATAATAATGACTTATCATGCCATGAAACGCTCTCCATTCTAGTTGTACAAGAAAATGATTGGTGCTTCATGTGGACGTTCCCTAGGGTTGAAAGAGTTTTTAAATATTAGGATATAACTCCAATGTGAGATCGGTGGGGGTCTGACACCCTGCATATCTACTGCTCAGCTCTTTGTAGCTTCTCCCTGTGTTAAAGAAGGTATCATAATTAGGATTCCCATGTCGTAGCCTACCCAGACCTGTTCTGGTTGACTCATTTGATCTGTCGGTAAAGGGGTACGTGTATTAGATCGCCATCTATCCGATATTGATGACCTGTCCCGAGGATAGTTCATCAGCATCTACAACCCGGTAGACCCCTTGAAACAAACAGACTGGCCTACAGCTGGAAGACAGTGGGAGAAGCATATGAATCTTTGGGAAGCATCTGGCAGCACAATAGACCCTGGTTGCCTCGGGCTATTAGTATGAGAGAATAAATTCAGAGTTGTTAATACTCACCTGCAGCGCTCAACGTCGGAGGTCTGTGTGGTATGAATTTTACAGGAATGCCGAGTGCTAAGACGCTCAGAGCTTTTGACTCTTTCTTATACAAGGTGCAGATGTTGCAGACAATTTATCCATTTTAAAGCAGAAAAACACTGAAAAGACTTGTCATATTTAACCCAGCAGTCTCCTAGCGGTCAGACCATAGCAAAAAGAAAGGTATAAATTCACTGACAAATACAGATAATAACAAAAATTTGAGATCTCTCAAATGGGAAGAGGATTCACTGATACATAGAGAGGGATCTGACTGTGGATATTCTAAAAGATAACCTTTATTCACAGTTGCATTAAAAGTGGACCACTACATGGTCAAACCCATTAAAAATGTGACATTTCCCACAATGCCGCGGAAAAAGTTCATATAAGCTCAGGGTCAATTAGGATAATGTTAGACCCTAGAGGCAGATAGTTATCGGTGTGTTTTCCAGAGAGGATGGACTAGGGCACGAACCTACACTACAGGAACCACGGGCTTGCCACTGATATAGTCAAGCAGCCGACTCGTCTAAGTGTATTTATTCGTCCCTGCTCTCCATGACAACACCATTCACTCTACATTCTACCCAACGCGTTTCTAGTACTCCTATCATCAGGGGTCACACAAATTCACTGTCATTCATGATTTGTGAGACAGAGCGGCGTGGGCTCACGCTGTCGCATTGATATCAGCGGCAGCGAGTGAGGAAAAACACCAGGTATTTATTGTGGTATCCCCTCCCATAGGGCGTGCTAAGGATGACCACCGAACCAACCACAATATGCCCCAAACCTCTAGGTCCACCCACTGGGCGGGACCCACGGCTCACCCCCACTGGGCAGCTGGAGGGAGAGAACCGCCGCCCATCAAAGATGAGGTAGCCGGATAAGTCCGCCCCCGCTGCAGATCACATGCCTCCGGTCAGGTGATCGGGCCGAAAGTCATGTGACTTTGGTCATGTGATCACGCCGGAGTCCAGCGTCACGTCACCATGGTAACCCCCTTGCCGACCCCAGAGCGCCACACGAGAGCTCCAGGAGGACGGCAACCGGCACCCCGCAACCCAGTGGGACCAGATCACAAAAGTGACGGGCAGCCCCGAGGCGCCAACCCACAGGTGGAGGGGGGGGTCTATGGCAGAGGCAGAACGGAAACTGGGGTACCCATATCCGACCTGCACTTTGCCAATGGTTCGTGCGTGTCTCCAAATATGGAGATGGATGAGCCATTACGGTACATAACTTTCGGCCCGATCACCTGACCGGAGGCATGTGATCTGCAGCGGGGGCGGACTTATCCGGCTACCTCATCTTTGATGGGCGGCGGTTCTCTCCCTCCAGCTGCCCAGTGGGGGTGAGCCGTGGGTCCCGCCCAGTGGGTGGACCTAGAGTTTTGGGGCATATTGTGGTTGGTTCGGTGGTCATCCTTAGCACGCCCTATGGGAGGGGATACCACAATAAATACCTGGTGTTTTTCCTCACTCGCTGCCGCTGATATCAATGGGACAGCGTGAGCCCACGCCGCTCTGTCTCACAAATCATGAATGACAGTGAATGTGTGTGACCCCTGATGATAGGAGTACTAGAAACGCGTTGGGTCGAATATAGAGTGAATGGTGTTGTCATGGAGAGCAGGGACGAATAAATACACTTAGACGAGTCGGCTGCTTGACTATATCAGTGGCAAGCCCGTGGTTCCTGTAGTGTAGGTTCGTGCCCTAGTCTATCCTCTCTGGAAAACACACCGATAACTATCTGCCTCTAGGGTCTAACATTATCCTAATTGACCCTGAGCTTATATGAACTTTTTCCGCGGCATTGTGGGAAATGTCACATTTTTTATGGGTTTGACCATGTAGTGGTCCACTTTTAATGCAACTGTGAATAAAGGTTATCTTTTAGAATATCCACAGTCAGATCCCTCTCTATGTATCAGTGAATCCAAAAAGAAAGGTATACCCTATCCCCTATAATGGTGTAATCACTTTCAGTACGAGGGAAAGCATAAGTGTAATGAAGAAGGGGAGGAGAAAGGACAAAACTATATATAAGAGTTACAAAATCTAACTATATGTGTATACAGGCGTTCCCCTACTTAAGGACATCCGACTTACAGACGACCCCTAGTTAAAGACGGACCCCTCTGCCCACTGTGACCTCTGGTGAAGTCTCTGGATGTTACTATAGCCCCTACTGCAATGATCAGCTGTAAAGTGTCTGTAATGAAGCTTTATTGATAATCCTTGGTCCCATTACAGCAAAAAATATGTTACTCTCCAATTGTCACTGGGGCAAAAAAATATTTGTCTAGAACTACAATTGTAAAATATACAGTTTCAACTTACATACAAATTCTACTTAAGAACAAACCTATGGACCCTATCTTGTACGTAACCCGGGGACTGCCTGTAATGTATATGAATAGTACATATATTTATATCTATATACCGTATATACCGAGTATAAGCCGAGCCAAGTATAAGCCGGGGCCCCTAATTTTACCACTAAAACCTCCCTTTTTACTCGAGTATAAGCCGAGTTTTCGGCACACTTTTTTTGTGTTGAAAAACTAGGCTTATACTCGAGTAAAGATGGTATAAATATATATATCTGTCTCAATAATATAAAAATGACAACAAATAACCTAGGAGTGATGTAATGAGATAAATTATTATATAATAAGATCAGAGATGGTCCCACATATTCGCTTTCCAAATTATAAATTTTGGATTCAATTATTGTTAGAAAACGACTCTTCAACGCGAAATTCTGCGTAATCTAATCTTTACATTCCTGGTACTATCCCCACACGAAGAGAGATTGAGAGAGTACCAATAAAATGACAGGGGTGAGGGGGTCGTAGAGAAGTGAGGAGGAGGTGAAATACCTTGGAATGATATGGGATAGGGTGTCGTTCGTGAAACACGGGCTTACTAGCTGTAAATAATCTCTCGCGTAGAATGTTACAATTACATGAAAAATAATATAACAACAACACAGCTCAGCTCTGCGCCGATGGAGGCACCCACTACAGGTGTGGCTGTGACCCAAAAACATCTGAACTGATATGTTTTTCTTGGAATTCCCAGGCAAATAATGTCAGAAGGACAGGTTCATATGCCTCGGTAGGAAACCTGATCTCTTGTTACCAGTAAATTAACTTGTTCTTTCGTTGACCCTCTTATCCAGACTAAGTCTACCACACCAGAGTGTTCAGAGATCTTTGGATTGGAATTTTTTTTTATTTTAGTATTTGCAGGTTTCCTCGAATCGAGAGCTATCAACGTAGTGTTCTGCCTTAAAGAACAAACAAGGAAAATTGGTGTGGATTTGATGAGAACAATGGGCAAGGCTCCATGAAGAGCAGAAATGAACAAAGAACTTGTCCGCTAGATACTTGTATTCTTTGGGAAATAACGAGCATGGAGCATCTTCGTCATTGGACTGTTCCTTTGTTATTCCAAAAAATGTATTAATAAAGTAGCTTTGTTGAAGGGTTGTGGTCCCTACATAGTTTAGTTCTAAAACAGACTGTGGTCAGTGAATAACAGATTTACAGACAGCTCTTTAAAGGAAATCTACCACTCAAAAAACACAAAAAAAAACCCTAGAAATACTCACCCCCGATCCTCTTCCTCTTGATCCTGGGCTGTCCGTCGCTAGTCTTGACATGCCAGGATCACCTAGAAAAGAAACTTAGAATTGGCAGTGCAGGAACAAGATGTCCGGTGCTCCAGGCTGCTAATTATGCACGTCTCCGCACCTCTCTCTCCTATGCTGGGAGAGGTAGGTGATGTCACTCAAAGGGTGTGAATTCATTGGAGAGAAAGGTGCGGGGGAGTGGATAATTGGCAGCCTGGAGTGCCGGACATCTTGTCCCTGTGCTCCGGACTGCTAATTATAATTTTTTTTTCTAGGTGACCCCGGCGTGTAAAGACTAGCGTTGGACAGCGTTTGGATTAATATCAAGAGGCGCCAAGGTAAGTATTTCTAGGATTTTTTTTTGTGTTTTTTGAGTGGTCGATTTCCTTTGAGACCTTACTATAAAATTCTACTATTTGCTGTATTCTTTAACAGCCATAACGTCAAGTTCTTAAAATATGGATAAAAAACCATGGACGGTTCTAGCCTGAAGATCAAGTAGATTTTTCTTATACCCTAGAAGAACTGTGATTGATACATTTTGTACCAGGAAAACAAATCTTATGATTGTGTGATGGCAGCAATTTTTTATTTTTGACAATGGGAGTGCATCATTTGGATTTATTTAAGTATTTATACTTACAGAATTGGGGGACTTTTGGAATTAGCAATAGTAGTAGTTATGCAAATATTGGGGCGGTTCAGAATAGCAGGAGGCACTCTCCGTTTCACTGCTAAGTTCAGTGCACATTGGAGTGAGTATCGATGAGGATGAGATGATTGGTTCTCTGACCTCTACTCCCCATTCTCCCTGCTTGGTACTGCTCACATGATCCTGTACATTTCTTTAGAAAAGTCTTCTATCTGTGAGTGTAGCAGGAGCCACTCTCCATCAATAGTGAAATATATATAATAGGGCCAGTTTGGGTAGCCAGGGTCCAGGGCTTTCCAAGCCACTTACCAAGTTTGATATTTCCCTGTAGAGAAAATACAGACCTTCAGCTATGAAATTCTCATACCTGCAAGCTGGCTCTCTCCACATATGTATCCAAGAGCCCTTCCTGAATCTTTGAAGGTCTTCCAGAGGGACCATAACCCCTTAGGGACATCTACCACCGAGATGAAGGATTGTAAACCAAGCACACTGACATACTGGTGTGTGCCCCCTCTGGCAGGATCCACTCTTCTTCAAGCTACCTATGCCCTTGTTTTTAAGAAAAAATGTTTTAAAATACGCAAATTAACCTGAGGAGCTCAAGGCTCCATTAACAACTATAGAGCCCGGAGCCCCTCAAGCTCATTTGCATAATTTTAAAAACCTTTTTTTTTTTTTAAAGCCAGGGTATAAGGAGCTAAAAGAAGAACAGATTCTGCCAGAGGGGGCACACATCAGTATGTCAGTGTGCTTGGTTTACAAGCCTTCATCCTGGTGGGGGGTGGGTTTATTTTGTAGTAGCTACCTTCCAAAATTCAATTTTTATCTTCAATTTACATAAAAATAAAGATAACTTTTTACGTAAAATTATGGAGCACGACTCCTAATAAAAATGCGTATATTTATAATAACAATGCTGGGATCTAATCAGTAACTTCAAAGGTTAATTCGATTTCCTTAAAATGCCAATAAAAAAAAAAAATTGGCTTGTGGGGAGGGGCTTCAGGGCCCGTGGCAGTCTTGATCCCCACCCTGCTCTCCACTACATTGGGCGCAACCCCCTGGCCGGTGAGTACAAGTCTACAGTACAAACAATAAGGTGTCAACCTTTGTATTGCTTTATAGTCTGATCGTGTTGCTACCATCTCTGTGTATTAGGGGTGACATGTCTGTATGTGCTGCGTGTTCTTTCCTTCTTCTAGTAGTATGGTCTACTGCAAATGTATTTTGGAATACGCACTAACCAAAGGCGATTTGTCAAACATGCAATAACAGACGACTTGTTTATCTTGAACTTCATACGAATAGTTCCTCGGAGATCTGGGTTTCCAATGCGCCGGGGGGTTAATTTGAATCATAATATCTGGCTCTTCAAGCTGGTAACAATATTTTTACTGTATTTATTTTACATGCCGTTTTTTTTTTGCCTTGTAGCTTTTGTTAATCATTTATTTGGTTACTCTAGAGTTTGACTGTAAATTGGACATGGTCCAGAAGGAAAATACTTAAATGCAACCTTTTCTCTCTTCTAAACTTTAGTATATTTACTATACGGAGCTGTCGGACACTTGTGAGTTGTTATCTCACTTAATGAAGGTGGAACAGTGGGGCTCATTTACTACGAGTCCGCGGACCGCAATATTGTCGGAATATCCGACGATTTCTGATTTTGCGGCGCATTTTTGTCACACACGATCGGATTTTGGCCATCGGCGGCGGCTTTCAGGCGACACAAATGGGGGGCGGGCCAACGGACGATCCAACGGATTCGGACAACGTGCTGGATCTAACATTTAAAATTGTGTCGCAAGCCAAGCACTTACATGCAGGAAATTGGACGCACAATCTTAGTGAATGGCGGCAGCACCAAATCCTCGTCGGACAACGCACATCGGGGATCGCAACGGGACGGGTAAGTAAATGTGCCCCACTTTGTCCAGAGTTTTACAAATTTTTGTCAAAGTGCCGGAAAATGAATACAATAAAATAAGAACTTCATTGGTCACCCTCCTATCCACATCTCTTTTAACTTGTCAACGACATACGAGATATATGAGATACTCCTATACACATGACTGACAGCCTGTATAATGGTGTGAGGTATGATGGTGTAATGGCTCCTCCATGTGCTTCCTGGTGCGGGCGCCCCCTGCAGCCTGTGTGTATGAGATACTCCTATACACATGACTGACAGCCTGTATAATGGTGTGAGGTATAATGGTGTAATGGCTCCTCCATGTGCTTCCTGGTGCTGGCACCCCCTGCAGCCTGTGTGTATGAGATACACCTATACACATGACTGACAGCCTGTATAATGATGTGAGGTATAATTGTGTAATGGCTTCTCCATGTGCTTCCTGGTGCTGGCGCCCCCTGCAGCCTGTGTGTATGAGATACTACTATACATATGACTGACAGCCTGTATAATGATGTAATGTATGATGGTGTAATGTTTCCTCCATGTGCTTCCTGGTGCTGGCGCCCCCTGCAGCCTGTGTGTATGAGATACACCTATACACATGACTGACAGCCTGTATAATGATGTGAGGTATAATTGTGTAATGGCTTCTCCATGTGCTTCCTGGTGCTGGCGCCCCCTGCAGCCTGTGTGTATGAGATACTACTATACATATGACTGACAGTCTGTATAATGATGTAATGTATGACGGTGTAATGTCTCCTCCATGTGCTTCCTGGTGCTGGTGCCCCCTGCAGCCTGTGTGTGTATATAGGAGATACAACAGCTCCAAGCAGCCATGTTATAGCAGAACATGACATGTCAGATTCATGTGTAGCTGATGTCTGTGTCTCCCACATGTGTATAGGAGAAGAGAGCATATCAGCAGATAAAGCACAGACCCTAGCAATGCTTTACTAGATATTACACACAGACATGAGCAGGGGGAGGAGCGGGGAGGGGTAACAGGGGTGACATCACTGTCTCTGACCATGTGACCAGCCTCAATTACATTATAAAGAAAAGATGATTTTCAATGATTAATCTATGAATTGACTAGATAAAGGCTGGGATGGGATCCTTGTGAGCTGCTCCAACAGGTAGTGGTGACAGAAATAGTGACACAGACCTGATGACAGGTGTCCTTTAACTTGCCTTTGTGGGAAAACCCCTTTATTTAACAAAATGCAATGTGAATAAACAAATGAGATCTCTAAATCCAAACAATATTTGTACACAGTTTTTGAAGGATTTCTGCATTTAGGATGTTCCAAACATCTTGGAGAACTACAATTTTCTTTGTGTCAAACATCAACCTTAGGCTGCATTCACACGAACTTGTACATATCAGGCACGACCGTTCTTATCTTCTCTGCCTCCACGGCACGTTGTGCTCACCGTATGGAGCCTGGACACCATATACGCCAATGGGGGGCGTATATGCTTCCCTCATACGCTTGTGTGAATGCAGCCTTCTAGCATATTCAAAGGCAATGGTATCACCGCACTCTTCACAGTTAGGAAAAAGTTTTCAAAAAGAGCTTTAAATGTCTGCTTTGTTCCCTGCCGCACGAAGCTTGGAGCCTGTTCACGCCACCTCAAGGATCACAAATGCGTTTTCCTTGGCAGTGTCTTCGGATTCCTATTCACAAGTAGACAAAAGAACAGCGAAGAGCCCAGGTGAGACCATTGCCTCTTGTATAAGGTTGAAGCTTGACACAAAGAAAATTGTATTTTGAAGCTTTTGGTTTTGGACTTGGCTTTTTGTCGTAGCTCTCTTTCTGATATTTTTTTCACACTTCTTTTATATTTGATGTATATTATGTTAGAAAACTGAGCAGAGATCTTCTGTAGATGTAGGCTTGCTCGGATCCTTCTGTCTCTTCATGTAATAGCAGACAGACTCGATGATGCTGAGTTCAGGACTATGGGGCAGATTTATCAAGCAGTCTGAAAGTCAGAATATTTCTAGTTGCCCATGGAAACCAATCACAGCTCCCCTTTGAAATATTCATGAGCACTGGTAAAATGAAAGCTGAGCTGTGATTGGTTGCCATGGGCAACTGGAAATATTCTGACTTGCAGACTGATTGATAAATCTGCCCCTATGTGTTGCTTCTGATTGGAGATTGTTTAGAAATTGAATATGGAGCAGCAGAATTTTTTCATCTGTAAGGACCCCAGTCGTAGGACTTCAACTAATCAGACATGTTTTTGTTGCACCTTTATCTGGCATAATGGGGCAGATTTACTTACCCGGTCCAGTCGCGATCCCGCGGTGCGTTGTCTGACGAGGATTCAGGTTTGGCGCGATTCACTAACATTGTGCATGCAAGTTCCTTCCTGTGCCGCTGCTGCGCCGAGGTCCGCCGGAGATCACCTTCTTCCTCCCGGTGCATGTGAGTGCTTGATCTTGCGACACAAATTCTTTTTTAAATTCCACGGTTTGTCCGAAACTGTCGGGTTGTCCAACGGCCACGCTCCCCCAATTTCTATCGCGTGCAAGCCGGCGCTGATGCGCCAAAATCCGATCGCACGTCCCAAAATCCCTGGGCAATTCGGCACAAAACAGAAATATTCTCGAAACCCAACGAAAGTGTGGCGTTCAGACCCCTTAGTAAATGAGCCTCAGTGTGGTACTTAAGGCAACAAGGTTGTTGATTGGCCAAAGGCTATGGTTAGATAACTTTTATGGCTTCTTGCAACTTATGGCTGTATGACACTGCATGGGGAGATGGTCATCTTAATTAGTCATCTTTATATGGCATCCACAATAACTACTCAATTTGTCCTTCGGATGCCAACATTGTCCATACGTTGGGATAGTCGTGAGTCAAGAAACCATATTTTGCTTTCATACAGCTTCCTCATCCCTGATTCACATCCTTAAAGTCCTTCACATGCAACGTCTCAGCCACTTCTCCATTGCGTGAGTTGTCCTCGGCTCCGCGGCTGCCTCATCCGTCTCTTCTGTTTGTCCTACAGTTTTATTTACAAACTTCAAATGTCTTTATGCCAAATGAGGCAACCGGTGTTCACATGTGTTTAATATCCTCTGTGTTGCCCCTGCACAACTGGTCCTAATTTACTTCTTCATTCAGGCTGAGGCTTCTCTGTAGGACAAAGGATGAAACGTAGGATTCGATTCATATAAAGGGAAGACTCATAAAAACATCATAAGGAAATAAAAGTGGGAGGGGAATCCAACAAATCCAAAAAGTTGGTAGTGTTGGACACTTTGCTTCTTTAAGTCTTTTTCCTTAATTTTCTGCCATTTTTGTTGGCAGAACAATTTTACTCTTATACCCCCTTTATATAAACCTTTTGTATATATTATTTTTTTCATGGTTTGTTTCCTTTACTACTATTTGCCACCTCAAGGTTTATTCCCACATTGAAATGTATGGCAAATCGTTAGTATAAGTCATGACATACTGAAAGGTGGAAGTCCAAACTATAGAGCCTCTTATTTTTTTCCAGAGCCAAGAGGCTTATTCTTTACAGGGTGCTGGAACATGGCCTCATACATATTGTTTTACTATTACAATCCCTTTAAAGGGAACCTGTCACCACATTTTCACGTGACAGGTTCCATAGAGCCCTAATAACTACCTGACACCCTTCTTTTAGCTAAAAAGCCTCCCTTACATCCACATAAATCAACTATCTTATTTTCCCTGGCATCAGAGAAGGCTTGTCCTGCTTAGTCGGCCTCTTCCATCCCTCTTCTCAGCATGTCATCTGACCACAGTGAGATCATCACAGGTCCTTTAGCCTCCTAACATAAGCAAACTGTACCTCTGATCACATGAAATCACAATAGCCTCCATGGACTTCTACTCCTCCACTTTCTCCATGGAGGCTGCTGTAATTTCATGTGATCAGATACATACATGGGTTAGACGTAACAGGACGTTTGATGATGTTATCCTGGTCACATGACTATACGGGTCCAATGATGTAACCGAGCTCTTGATACAGCAGAATATTGAAGCCTGTAAATCAGGAACAAGGAAGTAGGGCAATGCAAGTAAATTTTAATATTCAGGACTCTTTAATATTCAGGACATTAGTGTGAATGACTTCACATCACATCAGTAAAAGTTTACAACCCGATGTTTTAACATTGCAGCCATAGAAAAGAACCATTTAGGCTTTTTAATCATAGTTTTTAATGAAGTCTTTATTTATGGGTGGGTAAATTTGCAGTCTCTCTTTAAGCCACTATACAGTGGACATAAACAGTCAACATAACTGGTTCCTTTTGTTCAGCTGTAAATTATTCCGTTACCTTCCCTTGTTAGATCTTTCCAAAAAATGTGGTGACTTCCATAGGAAAACTGTTTGTTAGTCGCGCCTCAGTCATGTTTCCAGCTCCAGCATAGGCCATAGGCCCTGTAAACGAACAGGGGCATGGATGAAACGGACCGCGTCACGGGACATTGGCAACGCCGGAGGAGGTAAGTACATGTTTATTATGTTTAACTAGCCCACCCCAGCATGGCCTTCAGTAATTTTTAACAGCTGGATAACCCCTTTAAAACATGGAACAGAAATAGAAGTATCCATGTGCTTCTGAAGTATGTAGGTTTAAAATCATGAAGATAACATTAAAATGCACTTAATTTTTTACCTACACGCACCTTTATAAAAGATATTCGCCCAGACTTTTTAAGTGTACTTTATTTTTTGTGGAAAATTCGCATGGAAGAGTGAGGTGATGTCTTGCGAGATGTGTGAATTCACCCCTCTCGTGTGACGTCACCTCCCTCTCCAAGAATTAGGGCGTGCATAATTAGCAGCTCGGAGCGCGGGACATCTTGTTCCAGCACTCTGTGCTGCTAATTATAAGATTTTTTTTTAGGCGATCCCAGCATGTCAAGACTAACGACCCACCTTGCTGCGATCAAGATGAAGAGGAGCGGGGTGAGTATTAATTGTTGTTTTGTGTTTTTTGACTGTTTGACAGTAGAAATATTGGAAAAAATCCATTTGATTTGCCCAAATTTCTTTAAAAATGTGGCTTGCCGCCTTGGCTGGAGCCACGAATGGCAATTTTTTTTTTGGAGCCGAAACAGTACAAGTATGGTTTCTTTTTCACTCTTATATGTTATCCCCTGCCCAGCCTCCAGGGTTTTTTCCAAAATTCTCAGAAATCTCCCTTAATATTGTGCTGCCCATCTTCTGAGGAGCAGATTACTGTGTATACTTCATGTGCGCTGAAAATGGAATCGTGATTAATAATGTTTTTGGCCAAAGGGAATTTTCGAGGTTTTGGATCGTACAAGAAGCTTCCTTGTTTTCTAATCCCGACAAGAAGAGCCCTTTGGCTAAACAACCTCTTATCTCATTTATTTGTGTCTGCATGTGTTTCATTTTCAGTTCCAAACTGCGTTCAAAAGAAGCGATTTCCCCGAGTCCTGCCAGAAGTGGAGGAATAAATCGCCCCTGGGACGACGTTCTATTTCATTTTATTTGTATCCCGTATATATGAGTTGTTGCATTTTCGTCGCTATTACCAGCGACTCCTGAAAGGCCGGGAGATTTATTAAGTATTATACAGCGCGAATAGAGAGGTTGCTTTAGGTAATTTAAAACACGTTAACAGTAGACATAAAATAGAATAACACACGCGGTGTTAAACATATTAGTTATGTTTACATTCAGTATTATTCAATTTTTATAAAGTGAGGTGGAGATGTTGCGCAGATGGATAAACACAGTTAGCGAAAATATATTATCTGTCAGTGAGATGCTCAGAGCCGGGGCCTTGCCTAGGGTAGTTTATATTCGAGGTGATGCATGGTGAGCTGAGACTGCGCTCAAGTGACCTTTTGTCATAGTGTAAAAAGAGTATATATATAGTATATGGATGACTTGTAGGTTTGTCTTGAGAAATTTCAGCGTCTGTTGATGGATCATGTGGTTTGGGTAACACTGTCCAGATCGTGTGACCAGCTCGGTGGGTGGTGGATCTGTTATCGCATATTATTAGTTGCCAAAAGGAGTGTTTTACACATAGAGAAGTGGGAGTATGGGGCAGGCTACAGTTGTATCAGTTTAAAGGAAACCTGTCACCATATTTTTCACAAATACAGCTAGTGGCAGTGTCACGGGTGCCCCTGCGACCCATGTCTCGGGTCACAGGCGCACCCTTGTGCCCCTCTGCCTCACTTACCTGTCCGTGCTCCAGCGGCGTCTCCCTAGGGCGCAAGAATCCTGGCTCTGTAAGATTTAATGGGCCAGTGTGCCGCTAATTGGCGCTTGCCAGCCTCTGACCTGTTAAACAGCCAGCCCGTTCCTATGACCCGTGCCGGATCTTTGTGCCTCGTTGCCATTGAGAATGTGTGTTCCCTATGTTCCGTGCGTTTATAGTGATTTCGTGTGACCTAGATCCCATTCCTGAACTCACTCCCGTGCTGCCTGTCCTGACCTCCTGCCTGTCCCCGACTCTGATCCTGTGCTGCCTGTCCTGACCTCCTGCCTGTCCCCGACTCTGATCCTGTGCTGCCTGTCCTGACCTCCTGCCTGTTGCCGACTCTGTCTCTGCTTCACTACTCTGCACCTTGCCTTGGCCGCTAATGCGGACAAAATCGCGCCTGTGGAGCGACCTGGTGGTACCACGCCGCAGCAGGTCCAACCTCTTCTGCGGTGAGATCTGGTGAAAAGCTAGTGCCACTTAGACTCTACTCCCAGGTGTCGGCATACGTCCGTGAATCCTGACAAGCAGTTTCCCATAGAGCCTTAGTAACTAACTGACACGCTTCTTTTAGCTAAAAATTTTTGGGCTACACCTTTTTTTTCATTCAATCGAAATTTAGCTTGTTTTCAATCATTTGAATTAAATTGAATCATTTTGTGGCCCAATTACATGTGTTTATGTAAGTTGTAATTTCCAGGCTCAGTAAATTTCAGGGAGAGGTCACACGTGGCATTTGCAGAAACACATGCTTTTTACATGGAGAATGGAGAAAATCGTTTCCAAACCAGCCAAACACTTGGTGACATTTAAAACACATGCGTTTCTGCACTGAGTTTCAAAATGCGTTACAAACACCATGCACCCTCATCTCTCTGGGGTGTGGCAAGAAAGCTTAAAAATGGGGGCTACGGCATATGTCCAAAATTTACAGCAGTTGTCCCCTCCTGTACAAAACATGTACATTACATGTTGTCCCCATCACATGGCTTGTCCCACCTGCCAAGGCGTGACATAAGGCGCAAAAAAGACCAAAAGTCTCAATTATACCAAAAAACCCCCCAAAAAACTAAGATACATGTCCCCCATAGAATTCCTTTTACTCATGGCTGGCAGGTTCCTGGATACAACATCCATGACCCTTGTCTGGTTGTGTTCTCTGTGCCAAGAAATCAGCAGAGAAGTGACGCAGCGATAACGGACACTGCAACTCAAGCTTTGATTTTCTTTTAATGTGCCAGAAGAATAGATCGTATGTGAATGAGGTGCAGACGGTGGGATCTCTGGAATGTGCCATGCTTTTAATCCTATCCAAATCCCACATCATAAGTTCTATCCGGAGCGAAGCCTCACATTCCGCACCTAGTCATTTATACTCATCTGTTTCACCGCAGCCAAAAACATCTCATAGAGCGCAAATCAAGAATATCAGCTAATAATTATTGTGTTTTGGAGGATTTTGATGCCTAATTTTTTTTTTTACTTGGTACAGTATTTATCACTCATTTAGAGGCAGTGTAACTCTCCTAAAAATGTCTGCAGCCCTATGCATCCAAGAAAAAATCCTAAAATGTAGTCCAGTGTTTAGTCTGAGGCTGTAGTCACGGGTTATCATCACTTCCTTTTCCTACTAATCTGTGCTCGGAAGAAGATGGAAAGTAGTAACACAGAATTTTATCAGGGTTTTGTAGTCTGTTACCAATGAGACATATTAGGCTTTACCTAAAGACCATACCTGAAAAATGCAAACCAAGTTAATTCAGTTTTTTTTCATGGGGATTTTATAAACCATTCCCTTTAACCATTATGACCCTTTAAAGGGAACCTGTCACCAGCCTGCACACTTGTAAACCACAAAAAGTACCTTATATGGGCGTTTTCCTTGTTGCTGGCCATGTCCTTATAAGTTTTCAATGCTGCATGCACCCCGAAAAATTAACTTCGTTCAGCATCCAGTGAGGTGGCTGGGATTTTTGTCACGACAGTCAAGCAGGCACTCCCCGTCATGGCCACCTGGTTGCCTAACTATGCCCCCTTATCTCTCTGTATACGCATCAGGCCCTCCCTTCTGGCTCCTCTTCCACTCCCCCGTCTGGCCAGTGTCTCGTTCAGATCCCCACACATGCGCAGTGCCCTGGTCATTTCCACTACGGGCACTCCGCACTTTTCTTCTATTGTCTCAGCTAGCCAGCCGTGCTAAAACAACTCTATAAAATATTTTTGAACAGAAATGTTGACCAAATAAAAAGTCTGTACAGTAAATTTACTCAATACTTAATCAGGGCTCCTTTTACATGACTGACTGCATCATTGCAGCATGGCATGGAGCCGATCAGCTGATGGCGCCGCAGAGGTGTTGATGAAAGCCCAGGTTGTGTGATAGCAGCCTGCACTGCACTGTTGGGTACCTTCTTCCTCTTGACAATATCCCATAGATTCTATATGGGGTTAAGGTCAGGGGAGTTTGCTGGCCCATCAAGCACAGTGATACTTTGGCTATTAAACCAGGTATTGGTACTTTTGGCAGTGTGGACAGGTGCCAAGTCCTGCTGGAAAATGAAAATTCCATCACCAAAAAGCTTGTGGGCAGATGGAAGCTTGAGGTGCTCTAGCAATGATTTTGGTCTTGATAAAACACAGTGGACCTACAGTACACAAGCAGATGACTTGGCTCCCCAAACTATCACCGATTGTGGAAACTTCATACTAGACCTCAAGCAGCTTGGATTGTGCCTCTCCTCTTCCTCCAGACTCTGGACCTTGATTTCCAAATGAAATGCAGACTTTACTTTCATCTGAAAATAACACCTTGGACCAATGAGCACTGGTCCAGTTCTTTTTCTCTTTGGCCCAGGTAAGATGCTTCTGCCGTTGTCTATTGGTCAGGAGTGGATGACACATGGTTGCAGCACTTGTAGTCCATGTCCTGGATACGTCTGTGTGTGGTGGCTCTTGAAGCACTGACTGCAGCATCAGTCCACTCCTTGTTTGAATGGCCTTTTCTTAACAATCCTATCAAGGACCATCAAGGTCTACGTGTTTCTAGCGGATTAACCGCTCTTAATCATGTATCAGTGATGGTTAAGAGCAGTTAATCCGCTAGGAACGCGTTCAGGTATTTTGTACATTGTAATGAGGTCTCCCCTCAGTCGTCTTTTTTCTAAACTGAATAATCTAAAATTTTGCAATCTGTCATTGTATTCTAGTCCCCCCATTCCCCTGGTGCCCAAAACTGTACACAATATTCCATAGCTTTGAAAAAGTTCACGCTGTTTGTAATACATGAGTTTCACTTTTTGCTCACATTTTAGTTTATTGAGAAGCACTTGTATATTTGCTTGAAAATATACAGATTTTTTTTTTATTATTTTTTTTTTACCAAAGCTATGTACCGCTATTGGCACTGGATACACAATTACTCCTGGTATTTTTATTGTACAGCTTGCCCTACCAGCAGTAGGTTTTGATGTGAGCCAAATACTAGAAGTTATAAAGTTAGACAAAACAATCTTAAAGTACATCAAATGTACTATCTAGTATTAGACAGTTACTGTAGTAATTTGTATTATGTGACTTTTGTTCACTTTTGTGTGTCTCTTCTGTTTTGTAGAACAAGACCACCAGACAGAGGATGTCTTTGGCCTAAATGGACAGATTGAACACAAGCTTTTCTTCTTAAAGCAAAATGTGCCGGCTGATGTAAAGTTGGTTCTTATTGGCCATTCCATTGGTTGTTATATTATCCTGGAGATGATGAGGCGATCTCCAGAACTGAAGGTAACAAGTAATCATCAACTATCATTGCTTTTACTTGTGAAGTCTGTTTCGACCCCATTATTAGTTTTAAAAAATATATACTCCGTCTTTATTAGTTCCAAATACTTTCTCTAACTCTCATAAGATCTAATTCCTGACATTGCCTTTAACTGCTTGTATCACTGGTTCTGCACCAGACAGTGCCGAAAGAAATTACACCCCCCACAGCCTGTCATCATGACTTACCTCACCAAAAAAGTGACTCAGCTGATTTGCATATGCCTCGGGAGACCATTTTTTTTATATTATTGAGTGTTAAAGGGAACCTATTGGGGCAATTTGGGACATTAAACCACTTACAGGTCCTTATAGATCGCTGGTTTAGTGTCCCATGTGTGGACATGTTAAAAAACAAACATTTATAGCTACTGTTGTCTGGAGCTCCCACCGCCTGCACATTTCGGCAAGTGAAGTCCACCCCAGCTTCACTGCACAAGCACCGTAGGTATGGCACTTGGTATGGATATTATCCCGGCTTCACTTGCCCCAACGCGTGAGGAGGTTCCGACGCAGGATCTGCAGATGTGAGTCCGATGCTTCATCCAGGTGGGTACAATTTTTTTTTTAATTCATTGATTCCACGCAAAATTAATATACACGTTGATTTGAGACCCTAAACAACAGGTCCAAGTGGACCTATAGTTGGTTTAGGGTCTCAAATCGACCTGACCTAACATACTAAAGGAATGATAACAATAGAGAGATAAATAAAAGTCCATTCAGCTCACTGACCGTGAGTACTTGGAGTGCGCAGGGGGCGGTCCTCTTGGATCTCGAGGCCGTGTGCAAGAAAATAAAGAAATTATCCAGCACTCGCTAAGTTTCGACACATTTCGATCGCTCACGTTTCAGACGAAATGTGTCAAATTCCGCAATGGCGTTTTCGTTGTGACATATAAAATAAAACTGGACAAAAGATTTTTATCTCATACCTTGGCGAGTGCTGGATCATTTCTTTATTTTTTTTACTTACCTCACCTGAGGGGGCTGCTAGTTTATTGGTAAATCTGGTGACAGGTTCCCTCGAAAGACAAGAAGTCACAGAACTCTCTGATCACTTGGGATCGCAGAGTTAAAAAATTGTCCAATGCAAAATAAATTATAAAATTGCAAACAATAGAATAATGCCTCCTAAATGCTTTTCTTATATAATGTAATGACTATTATTGATTATTATCTTACACAATTATTTTTGCCTCATCTATGTATACAGGGACAGTCTACTCTATATGTACATGGCTCCATATGCCTATATATTTCTTTAAGTATCTATATGGAGAATTACAGTTGGTCTCCGACTTAAGGACACCCGACTTACAGATGACCCCTAGATACAGACGGACCTCTCGGCCCTCTGTGACCTCTGGTGAAGCTCTCTGGATGCTGATACAGGCGGTCCCCTACTTAAGAACACTCGACTTACATACGACCCCTAGTTACAAACGGACCACTAGATATTGGTAATTTATTGTACTTTAGTCCTAGGCTACAATAAACAGCTATAACAGTTATGAAAGGTTATCCAATTGTCACAGAGACCAAAAAAGTTGTGGCTGGGATTACAATGATAAAATATACAGTTCCGACTTACATACAAATTCAACTTAAGAACAAACCTACAGACCCTATCTTGTATGTAACCCGGGGACTGCCTGTACTGTAGTCCCAGGCTGCAGGGATCAGCTGTAAGGTGTCTGTAATGAGGTTTTATTGTTAATCCTTGGTCCAATGACAGCATAAAATGTTGAAAATCCAATTGTCACAGGGACAAAAAATTTTTTGTCTGGATCTACAATTATAAAATACTAGTTCCGACTTAGTACAAAATTAGAGAACCTATATTGTATGTAACCCGGGGACTTCCTGTATCTCCAGATAGACATATCTTCATATGTCAGTATTATATCCATCCAGTAATGAAGAAAATTAGCTGAGGATTTGTAAAAAAAATATCCTATCTTAATAACTGGTGAACTCAGCTCAATAAATACTGTGCTGCCTCTGATACCAAGGGGCATGAGTTCAAATCCTATCTGAGAAACATTTGAAAGATTGGGCCACATTTACTTACCCATCCTGCGCGATCCCCGAAAGTGCATTCTCCGACCAGAACGCAATTCACGAAGATCGTGCATCCGATATCCTGCATTTGTCATTACCCCGCTCAGGTCCCCGGAGTTCACCTTCTACTTCCCGGTGTATGTAAGTGCATTGTGTTGCGACACAATTAATTTCCCCCCCCCCCCCCCCCGATTTCTGTCGCATGAAAGCCCCACAATCCCCTGCTAAATATCTGTCACAGCGGCACAAATCCCAAAAATGTCGGGAAGTCCAAAGGAAATGCGATCCGCGGTCCCTTAGTAAGTAAGCCCCATTGCATGCACATTGCAGTATGCGTGCTGACAGGAGACTGTTCCTACAGAAGGGTTGAAGGATAATTTCTTGTCGCGTTCTCAAAACTCATATAAGATGGCAAAATTTTAATCACATTATACAAGAAAAATGTCTTTTTGTTAGTAATCTGTAATTTTCAAACTTTTAATTTTTTCTCTAGGAGAATTTGTGCCATATCCAAAAGTCACGATAAATACATTTTTGAGTCGGAATACCACTTTCATTTTAAGTATATCTTATAGGTCAGTGTAAAAGGACATTTCCCATTAAATAAGCACAAGAGCGCGGGGATGAATAAAATGTTCCTATATTGTGTACGGAGTCTGCTCAGCTCTTGTGTGGTTGGAGCTCTCAGAAAATGGTTTATTCCATCTTTCCTTTGACAATAGATAATATTTCATGCAGCCAGAGTGTTGTGCAACCTCTTTATTATGGCCAATAAAAGTTAACTGCTAACTTTGGATAACATATGAAGTGTAATAATCAGAAACGTGTGTTCACATCTCTATTTTCGCTGGAATATGTGTCCCCCTATAATGGGAACTAGATCTGTGTACTTTAGTAGCTGAGCCGGGGGTTTCTATGTCTCGTGCACCAGTGTGCTGATTGGCTGTCATTCTATCTCTATGGAGTGACATATGAGTCTGGGAGAGTTCTGAAAAACAAAGTTCTGCGACTGTTTTTTTTTTTTTTAACAGAGGAAAAAAATCTAATTAAAAAGTAGATTTTTCTTTTTTGCATTTTTTTAAGTTGTTTTTTTATGTTGGACATAAACGTCTAGTTTAAGGTATTTCATCTGATTCGGTCCAAATGTTGTGGAATAAATCTATAGTAGATGTCATCCTTATTCTGTCACCAAAAACAAGGAAAAATCCAGTTGTTTCTATTCATATTTTAAGTAAATATGTGTACCAGTTAGCTGAAGGATAGAAAATAGAGAGTACCGTATATACTCGTGTATAAGCCGAGTTTTTCAGCACAGAAAATGTGCTGAAAAACGTCCCCTCGGCTTATACACGAGTGTATTACAAAAAATTTTTGCCCACTTAAAAAAATAAACTTATATACCGTACTCACCCTCCGATGTCAGCGCGGCTTCCCGATGTCAGCGCTTCCTGTCTTCTTTCTTCTACGCGGCTCCTCTTCTCTCTTCTGTCTTCTTTCATGGACGCGGCCATGTTTTCTTCGTGACCACGCATACTATGACGTCAGCAGCGGCCGCGTTATAGTATGCGCCTGCTAGAAGAAAACATGGGCGCGTCCATGTCGGAAGAAAGAAGAGAGAAGAGGAGCCGCGGAGAAGAAAGAAGACAGGAAGCGCTGACATCGGGGACATCGGTAAGCCGCGCCGACATCGGGGAGCCACGCTGACATCGGAGGGTGAGTATGTAAGTTTATTTTTTTAAGGGCTGTGGGGGCAGGCTGGCTGTATACTACTAGGGGCTGCTGTATACTACTAGGGGCTGCTGTATACTACATGGGGGCTGGCAGGCTGTATACTACTAGGGGCTGCTGTATACTACATGGGTGCTGGCAGGCTGTATACTACTGGGGGGGGGGGGTTTTGACCAATTTTCCCCAGTTTTTGGTGGTAAAATTAGGGGTCTCGTCTTATACTCGGGTCGGCTTATACTCGAGTATATACGGTAGTTGTTATTGGAACATATTCAGATTTGGTCAATGTTACCAGTAGGGTGACGCAGGGTTGCTATTGAACTTTAATTTTTTATTATATTTTTTATAATTACTTTTAGAGTATTAACAAAGGAGAATTAAATATTTGCAGTTGAAACTAAGCTCTGTAAAGAAATCAACAGAGGAGGATAGTATGATATTACAGAGAAATTTGTAAAAGCTGAAGGGTGGGTTCAGAAACATCCTAAGCATCATCCTCCAAAAGCCAATTAGGACATTAAGAGGCAGTGCTTTCACCACAAGATCATACATGAATCTTCAATACCTGCTGCCAGTATTATGCTGTAGGAAGCAGGGTATGAGCGCCAAGTCAGCACTTAACCCCTTAACGCCGGGGCCCTTTTTCATTTTTGCGTTTCCATTTTTTACACCCCACCTTCAAAAATCTATAACTTTTTTATTTTTCCATGTCAAGAGCTGTATGAGTGCTTGTTTTCTGCGTAACAAATTGCACTTCATAGTGACTGTATTTAATATTCCATTCCATGGGAAGCGGGGAAAAAATTCCAAATGCAGTGAAATTGGTGGAAAAACGCATTTGCGCCGTATTCTTGGATTTTACCACTTTCACTGTGCACCCCAAATGACAAAAATGACAAGAATGTACTTCATTCTTGGGTTGGTGCAATTTCGGGGATACTAAATTTGTATAAGTTTTATAATGTTTTCAAACATTTACAAAAATTAAACCCTCCTGTACAAAAGGAAAAAATTTTAATTTTGCCATATTCTGGCACTAATAACTTTTTCATACTTTGGTGTACAGAGCTGTGGGTGGTGTCATTTTTTTGTAACTTTTGATGATGTTTTCATTGCTACAATTTTTAGGGCTGTACTACATTTTGATCACTTTTTATAGAGTTTTTAATATTTTTCAAATTGGCAAAAAGTGGCATTTATGACTTTCGGTGCTATGTTCTGTTACGTGGTTAAACACCGTCAAAAAACTTTATTATCTTTTGATGGAGCGGACATTTTGGGACGTCGCAATACCTAAGATGTTTATGAGTTTTACTGTTTATTTATATGCAGCAAATGCCCACCTTGTATGGAGAGGGCTCAGCCCGTGAGCCCTCTCCATACCCCTGCAACCGGCTTGTGACATAGTAACGGTAACATGTCAATAAGGGGTTGAAGGGAACTTGTCATCAGCAACTGGACTAAAAAACCACTGCCAGAATATTGTCAAACAGGGTAACACCTACTAGTTTTTGTTTCTTTCATGGGCCAGTGTGGTGGCATCGTCCAGAAAATCAACTATAAAGTGAGATGTAAATTCGTTGTATGAAGTCAAGGAGATGAAGAGTTTAACACTGAAGTAAAGGTGGGGAGCTCTGAACACCTCCTCCTCTGTGATTGATATAGGAGGACTTCAAGAGATCTATTTAGTGATATCTCTGGATGTAGGACCATCAATTACAGGGAAGGCGGCTTTCTGAGGAAGAAAGAGCTTGACTTCAGTGTTAAAATCTCTGCCTCCTTGACTTTATACAACCAATTTACATCTCACTTCAAAGTTGATTTTTTTTTGGTTAATGCCACCACCTGGGTCATGAAAGAAACACAATCTGGCAGGTGTTGAGCTGCTTGGCAACATACTGGTAGTGGTTTATTAGGTCAATTTCTGCTGACAGATTCCCTTTAAAGGGATCCTGTCAGCACCAGTATTTTGTCAAGGAGCCTTCCAAATCATGTCTATTTTATGGCCTAGTGTGTTATTACCATTATCCAGAAAAGCAACTATGAAGTTAGATGGAAGTTGGTTGTATAAAATCACGTGGACAGAGAGTTCAACTCAGAAGTCAAGCTCTCCCCTCCTCAGAACACCTCTTTTGCTGTGATAGATATCTCTGTATCCAATGAGATCACTTATCAGTTCTCCTGGAGTCTGGTGACTAAAGAAAGCTTGACTGCAGTTCTAAAATCTATCCCCCAACAGTTTTTTATAACTGGCATGGGCTACTCCTCTCTGGGACAGAAAAGACCCGGTCACAGCTAATATTACATCTTTTGTTCCGTCTTTGAGGAACCTGCATGGGCGTCTTCTGCTGAGACCGTGCTGCTGAACCTGCGTTATGTGAACTTGTCTGTTGGTGATTACACGGTTCGGTTCCGTACCCAAGCCTCTGAGTTAGCCTGGAACGAAGCAGCCCCGATCACAACCTTAAAAAAGGGACTTTCTGGGCAGGTTAAAGATGCACAAAGTCCGCATGTGACCTGCCGTCTACCCTGACTGGTCTCATCTCTCTGGCCACTCAGATTGAAATCCGGTTTATGGAGCGCTCTGAGGAGCAACGTCCCAAGCAAGTGCAACTCGGGGTCCGACGTTTGCCTCGTCAGACCTGTCCACTCCCTCCTTACGATTCGGGAAACGTGCACACCTAGGGTTCTTTGGAGAAGCATCCCTAGGTGAGAGCAAAGTTTGAACATACCTGTCCTACTCAGTTCCAGAGCGGGTAATCAGTTTCAAGCCTCTGCCTTCCCTGGATTCTCGTTCAGCAGGAAACTTCGTGGATGCTGCCCTGGTCTCTCAGTACCGTCTTCCTGCGGTCCTTCTCGAGAAGTCGCTGGTCATCTCGTCAGTGGGCAGATTCTCCAAGACCCGATTCGATACCGCACTAAACCTCTGTGTCTGCAAGTGGGGGTCTTGCACTAGGAGAGACTTTCTTTTTACATGCAAACCCGGTCCACGTCTTCAGTTCTTCTGTGTCTGCCAGTCACGTTGTCTGGAGCTTCCTTGTCCTCTCTCTACTGTGTCTCTTCCAAAGTTCTCCAAACCTATGGTGCATCTCCCTGCTCCATATATGGACTATGCTGAAGTTTTTTCAGAGAAGCAAACAGAGACTTTGGCACCATACCGTCCCTACGACTGCCCTATTGACCAGCTGCCGGGCACATATCTTCAACGGAGTCGGGTGTACGCACTGTCTGTGCCCGAAACCGCAGCAATGTCGGCCTACATGAAAGAGAATATGCAGATTGGGTTCATGTGTAAGTCCTCTTTCCTTGTGGCCAAAAAGGATGGGTCACTCCGTCTCTGCATAAACTATCCCAGCCTTAACAAGATCACCGTTATGAACCGCTATCCATTGCCGTTGATCACAAAACTTTTTGACCGTGTACTCGGAGCCAAGGTCTTCACCAAACTAGACCTACGTGGGGCGTATGACCTCATCCGTATCCGCGAAGGTGACGAGGGGAAGACCACCTTCAATAATTGCGACGGGCACTTCAAGCACCTGGTTATGCTGTTTGGACTCCGTAACGCACCAGCTGTTTTTCAGGAATTCATCAACAACATTTTCAGAGCTACATACCTGTGTTGTGGTTTATCTCGAAGATATCCTTGTGTTCTCTATGGACCTTGAGTCTCACCGATCCCATATATGGCAAGTCCTAAGTCGTTTAAGGGCGAATCACCTCTATGCTAAACTCAAGAAGTGCCAGTTCCATCAGAAGAGTCTTTCCTTCCTTTGCTATATCATCTCGGACAAGGGCCTCCAGGTGGATCCTACTAAGTTGTCTGCGGTTCTCCACTGGCCTCGCCCAGTAGGACTACGTGCTATACAGAGATTCCTGGGCTTTGCCAATTACTACCGGCAGTTTATTCCACACTTCTCCTCTTTTGTATCTCCCATTGTGGTCCTGACCAAGAAGAACGCCAGTCCTAGATTCTGGCCCCCAGCGGCTGAAGAAGCCTTCTCTAAATTAAAGTCTGTCTTTGCCTCGATCCCATTTCTTACACGGCCTGATACGGAGAAGCCATTCCATCTGGAAGTTGACGCCTCCTCAGTAGGAGGTAGAGCAGTGCTCACCCAGAAAGGGCCCAAAGGCCGAAATCTCACTTGTGGGATCTTCTCTAAGACTTTATCCACCACAGAGAAGAATTACTCCATAGGGGACCGAGAGATATTGGCCATAAAACTTGCCTTAGAAGATCTTCTGGAGTGAGCTCATTTTCCAGTCTGCATATACACAGATCACAAGAACCTCCTCTATCTCCAGACTGCTCAGTGGCTCAATCTGCAACAAGCTCTATGGTCCCTCTTCTTTTCCCATTTCAATTTTCTTCTCCACTTCTCCACTCAGGCAGAAAAGAACGTCAAGGCTGATGCCCTCTCCCGTGCCTCTGCTTGGGGAAGAACTGGCTCCTCCACATGTCTGCTCTGTGACTGGACTGCTTCAGTGGACCTTCGTCAGCTACCTCCTGGCAAGATCTACGTCCGACCCGATCTTTGGAAGAGGATATTGACTTGGGGACATTGCTCACGTGTGGCTGGGAATTCTGGGGTGCAGCGCTCTGTAGCCCTCATTTCCTGTTCATATTGATGGCCTGATCTGGTCAAGAATGTACAGGATTTTGTGGGTTTCTGCACTTCCTATGCCTGAAATAAGCCGTCTTGTCTCAAACCTGCTGGTCTTCTTCAGCCGTTGCTGATACCCAGCTGCCCGTGGACTCTCTTGACTATGTAGGATTTTATCAAAGACCTTCCGCCTTCCTCTGGTAATACCGTCATATGGGTGGTAACTGACAGGTTTTCCAAAATGTCCCATTTTGTTCCTCTGCCAGGTCTGCCATCTGCTCCATGCTTCATGGACTTCCTCATCACATCATTCTTGACCAGGGGGTCCAGTTTGTTTCCAAGTTCTGGCAATCTCTGTGCAGCCAGCTTCAAGTGAAATTGGACTTTTCTTCTGCCTGCCATCCGCAATCTAATGGCCAAGTGGAAAGAGTTAATCAGATTCTTGGTTGCTATCTCTGCCATTTTATCTCTGCCGTCAGGACGTCTGGTCCATTCTGTTGCCATAGGCTGAGTTTTCTTATAACTCTCTGAATTCAGCATCTGCCGGCTCTGCTCCATTTTTCATAACTTATGGACTGCACCCACACCATCCTCTTCCTCTACCTGTGTCCTCAGACGTTCCTGCCATGGAAGAGTTGGTTCTGGATCTGAACTCCATCTAGAAGCAGACTCGACTTTCATTGCTACCCCTTCTACTCGAACCAAGATCCAGGCCGACAAGAAACGCAGGTCTCCTCCCATCTTCTCTGGGACCAAGAAGAGAGGGAGGCCGGAGCTGGGGGGAGGGGATACTATGACTCTCTCGGGTCACGGGCTCAACTGTGCACCTCTACATGCTCCAGCGCTGCTGCACTTACCTGTCACTGTTCCGACGGTCCCTGTCATGCTGGCTCACGAAGATTTAAAGGGCCAGCGCACCGCTGATTGGTGCTGGCCATTCCCAGAATCCCTTATAACCTAACCTCTCCCTGCACACCTTAGAGAACCTTAGAGAAAGCTTTGTCTGATGCCCTGTGCTTGTATTCCGAATTCCCGTTGTGACCACGGTTCCATTCCTGACTCCGCTCCTCTACTGCCTGCTTTGTTTTTTGGCCTTGCTCCTGACTCCGAGCCTGCTCCGCCTGTCCTGACCTCCTGCATGTCCCCATCTATCTGACGATTCTGTACTTCACCTTGGCCGCCACCGCAGACAAAGTCGCTCCTGTGGAGCGACCTGGTGGTACCACACCGCAGCAAGTCTAACCCACTTTGCGGTTCATCGTCTCCTGTGGTGCCTGACAAACCAATTGAAAGGCAATCAGTCACCATAGAATAGTCCTAAAAGGAGTGCTGTGTACAGTGAATTGTTATATTATTCAGTAGGACACAGTTATTGGAGAGATGATACATAACCAGTGAAGCTCTGCCACTGGTCAGACTTTACATAGTGCTCTAAAGTGTGGGGTAAACCCACATTCTCTAGTTGATGGATATTCGACAATAGGATACTATACTACAAAGTTATTGGACTTTTATTGAACAAAAGAGTATTGAAGAATCACCTCCTCAACCTCATCATGTCTATAACACCTTCTACATTACATGGAACCCATGTCCATGAAGTGAAAACACAACACACACGTAAAGCCCAAAATATTAGCATTCAGCCTCACTCCTTGTGGAATGCATGATGAATGCTGCCTTGACCTTTACGGAGTGTGAGACAATACAAGTATTCTAATTATTCTCTGCCCCTGGAGATGATTTGTATTAGCAGCTTCTTTATATGTATAAGTATTGTCATTCAGTCATCAGTGAATTGTTTGAGGGTTTTTCAAACACCCTTGATATTTAGGTGGCCCTTGCTGCTCCTCCTGACCTACCATACATATGTGGTTTCAATGGTATATCTCCCATAAGAACAAAGGATCTGGCATAACAAGATTCACCCTCCACAGTGTTTCCTTTTCAACATACCTTCTACCGACCTCCATAGTTGTCCCATTTTGTTCAGATAATTTTGTTGTGGGGAGTATCCCAGCCTTCTTAGATAACCTGGTGTTCTCTACCAATATTGATAATTTTAGTCTAGTTCGGTAACACCGATATAGTAGGTCAGCAATCATGGGATTACTGGAACAGAACCTTAATTTTTCCCAGGAAAGTTCACATTGTATAATATGGACCCAAGAGGAAGTTTAGACGGAACCAATTGTGTTTCTAATTTTATTAGTCAATAAAAATGATCCAAAAAGTTAACCATCATAGGAGAAGTTTAGGTGTTAGTAGTGTGAGACACTGAGAGAGGTTAACTGTGGGGGGCGGTATGTTCCCCTAGGTTTTCATACTATGCAAGGCCTGAGTGCTGAGTTGTGTTGTCCAGCACCTTGGACACAGGTGGTGGAGCAGCCAATCAGTCTGCATAAAGCTGCTGAGCAGAGCTGAGAGCGTTGTCTCTCTGAGTGGAGGCTGGAGAGCACACAGCCCTGACCTCTGTGCCTGGACAGCGGAATATTTGTGTTAGTGGTGAGTTAGAGAAACCTGTATAGTTAGACCCAGACGGGTAGGATATATTTGTTTTGATGCGCTGAATGTGAAGCTGTTTTATTTTGTTCCTGCTGATGAAATAACGCAGGCACACCTGTTTTGGACGGTACCTTGGTGTCACTGTCTTGAACTGCATCACAAAAACCCGCACCACGGTCTCTCTACGGGCCAAATCTTCCACAGTATCTGACTGCTTTGATTATATGAGCCTGAGTCTATAGTATTATTTCTCTTGCATCTGTTAAGTTGTTCTACAGAAGAGCAACGAAAGAAATAAGTGCAAGCAGTCATCAAATAAAAGACAAAAAGTTTGAGAATTCAAGAAATATACATCCCTTCACCCAAGATGCAGGATGAGCCATACAAAAGACGAGGCAGCTAAATCCTTCAGCTTCAGAGGGACCATCTGGCCACCTAACTTGCATAATGGTATTCAAACTACTCCCTTTTAGCATTAGTTGGGGGAAGAAAACAGACATTCCCAAACTTTGCTCTAGAAAGACAGAGAGTTAGGCATTCCCAATTCTTAAAACATGCCAAATCATTTCTCTAATACTTAAAGGCGTATTCCAGGAATCAGCATAATTCATATACAAATGGGTACTCAAAATATAAGCTAATATGTAATTAGTTGTTATTTAAAATTTTGCTCCCCTTAGCAGAAAATGCTGTTGACATACAATGTAATGAAGAATTAAATGCTACTGGCCCTTTAAATCAGTACGCTAATTTCCTCCACGCGTCCATTGCGGAGCAGACACAAGAAGAAGATGGCCACTGGTCACATGTCCACATCAAGTCTGCCCTCTGCTGGGCAGGTCATGTGATCACCACTATGTTTGGCTGTAATCGGTTGGTTGCAGTGCATCCAGTATGGCCAGTGTTGTAGTGATGTGCAGGGATGGCAGTTACACATATTTACTATGGTAACAGAGCAAGAAAGTCTGTTATATCATCACTGAGAGCAGAGCATAAGAGGGAGGAGGAGTTACTGAGAACTAAAGGATCATGGGACTTGTAGTTTCCAGTGGTGGCCACCTACTTTAGAGAGGCCATAAAATTTTGTAAATCATAAAATCAAGCTATTTAAGCTTTGTTTGTGACTAATGACATTGAGTATTGTTGTATTAATTTATTTATATCATCATGGTTTTTGTGTCAGACGTTCCTATTCCCAGAATACCCCTTTAATCCTCTTCATCCTTGGTTGGCTGAACCATATCTACCTATGTGTTGGTGTGGAAGAAGACTACATCCTATGGCAGTGATGGCTAACCTATGGCACTGGTGCCAGAGGTGGCACTCAGAGCCCTTTCTGTGGGCACTCAGGCCATCACCAGAGATGACTCCAGGTATCTTCCTGCAGTCCCAGACAGCCAGGACCTCCTGTGCACAGAGTATTTTAAAGTGACAGCTCTACCTGGGACTATTTTCTGCTTTACTTGTGTCCTCAGTGCTGGTATCAATGACATAAAACTGTGACAGAGAAGGGAGTATAAATCACAAATTAAATTTCTGTGTTGGCACTTTGGGATAAATAAGCGGGTCTTTGTTGTAGTTTGGGCACTCGGTCTCTAAAAAGTTTGCAATCACTGTCCTATGGCAATGAATATTTGCCCACCAGATCTGAAATGAGTGGCCAACCTTACAATTGGAACTGCAATAGGGTTCCCGAGGTGAAACATTTTTTCAGAGATTCCTCATGGCTCCCCATGATGTAGTGGAACTGTCATAAACAGAGGCACTGATTGGCTTATGGTTGGACCTTGTCAGTGATGTCATCCCTGGCACGAGCTCCGTTTCATCATGACATAGTTAAGTCTTACTCTTAAGTTTCTATTGAATCGATAGGCTGCGTTTCCAGCTGTGTTGCTTAATCCAGAAAATACTGCTTCTCCTGATTGCAGGAAATATCTTGCATTTCCTGATCATACTTACTGTCGGGTGCTTATATTATGGCTACCAGAACAGATGTAAGCTGATTTATTTCACCACAAAGCAGTGTAGCGGTTCCATCGTACATTTTTTTCCATAAAGATCCTTATATGAACCACTGTTCTTTCCGAGAAAAGATACATAAAGAGTCAGGAGTCATTTTGTGGGCGGAGAATACAATTAGATTTTTCTCATATTAGTTATTGTGGCTGGGAGAAGACGTCATGATCTTATATTGTTTTAAAAAACAAATCGCCCTCGAGCCTGATGGTTCACATGGTGATTCCTCTCTGAGGAAACACATCCCATTCAGCTTCGATGACTAGCACCAATTACCACCCAACCACAAATTTGGAAGATAGTGGGTTCTAAATAATTTACACCGGTCCTTAGCAACTACCAATAGTCTCTGGATTACATCAGTCATAACCAATTTGTGTCATGTGTTCAAAGGTAATCCTAAGCTGATTTATACTAACTTCGTAAAGGAGGTATTACTGTGATGATATGTGCCCGTAGAATAACACAACAAATTAAAACTTTAGCTCCTGAGAACAGGGATGTTGCCCACCAGACTCCCTTCAACTAGAGCTTTCTTAGATGTATGGGAAAAGAGAAAAGTCTATGAGAACATCACTTTAAATGTTATCTATTCATAAAATGGTCTTTTACTTACAGCAAGATGGGAAAAACTACGAATCGGGTATAAGCCGAGGGTGGGAATGCATTGGTCAAACCCCCCAGAGTCTACAGCCCTGCCAGCCCCCGTAGTATACGCATGCCCACAGTAGTATACAGCCTGCCAGCCCCAGTAGTATACAGCCTGCCAGCCCCAGAGTATACAAGCCTGTCAGCCCCCATTGTATACAGCCTGCCAGCCCCCCAGTAGTATACAGCCTGCCAGCACCCAGTAGTATACAGCCTGCCAGCCCCCAGAAGAATACAGCCGCCAGCCCCATGTAGTATTTAGCAGCCCTAGTAGTATTACAAGCCTGTGCCAGCCCCCATGTAGTAGTATACAGCCGCCCCTAGTAGCATACAGCAACCCCATGTAGTATACAGCAGCCCCCATGTCGTATACAGCAGCCCTTCTCACAAGGTAGTATACACGCGTCCTAGTAGTATCAGCAGCCCCTGTAGTTACAGAGCCCTGTAGTATACAGCAGCCCCTAGTCGTATACAGCAGCCTTAGTAGTATACAGCAAGCCCTATTAGTATACAGCAGCCCCCTAGTAGTATACAGCAAGTCCCTAGTAGTATACAGCATCCCCCCAGTAGTTACAGCCGTCCCCCCTCCATGAGTATACAGCAAGCCCTATAGTAGTAACAGACCAGCCCCTATATAGTATACAGCAAGCCCCTTAGGATACAGCCAGCCCCTAGTAGTATAAACACAGCAGCCCCTAGTAGTATACAGCAGCCATAGAACAGCCATGCCCCACGGCCCTAAAAAATAAACGTATATACTCACCCTCCGATGTCAGCGCGGCTCCGTGTCGGCGCGGCTTATCAATGTCTCCGATGTCACGCGTCCCGTCTTCTTCTCTCCACGGGCTCCTTTCTCTCTTTTTCCCGCAGGACGTGGCCATGTTTTCTTCTAGCAGGGCATTTACTATGCGCGCCGGCCGCTGCTGACGTCATAGTATACGCGCCCACTAAGAAAACATGGCCGCGCCCATACGAAGAGAAGAGAGAAGAGAGGCGAGAAGGAATAAAAAAAGAAAAGACGGGGGCGCGCTGACATCGGGAACATCGGTGAGCCGTGCCGACATCGGAGGGTGAGTATTTAATTTTATTTTTTGAATGGGTAATGTTGTTTTTCATAGACTGTATAAGCCGAGGGGGACGTTTTCAGCACTTTTTGTGCTGCAAAATTTGGCTATAACACGAGTAAATACGGTACACAAAATTGCAACCCATTGGTTTCTGTGTACGCTCAAATTCCTCAATTAATATCCAAGCTGTAGGGCCTTTTATACAACATCAGAGAAAATCTCCCAAATATGACTATATAGATATATATATAACTCACCGACCACTTATTAGGTACACCATGCTAGTAGCGGGTGGACCCCCTTTTGCCTTCAGAACTGCTCAATTCTCGTGGCATGATTCAACAAGGTGCTGGAAGCTCCTCAGAGATTTTGTCCATATTGACATGATGGCAACACAGTTGCCGCAGATTTGGCGGCTGCACATCCATGATGCGAATCTCCCGTTCCCACACTCCCAAAGATGCTCTATTGGAGAGATCTGGTGACTGTGGAGGCCATTTGAGTCCAGTGAACTCATTGTAATGTTCAAGAAACCAGTCGCGATGATTACCAGCTTTATGACATGGCGCATTATCCGCTGAAAGTAGCCATCGAGTTGGGTACATTGTGGTCATAAAGGGGACATGCTCAGCAACAATACTCAGGGAGGCGTGGCGTTGCCAACGATGCTCAATTGGTACGAAGGGGCGCAAAGAGTGCCAAGAAAATATTCCCACCCCATGACAACCACCACCACCAGCCTGAACCGTTGATACAAGGCAGGAGGTCCTGCTTCATGTGTTGACGCCAAAATCTGACCTGATCCGAATGTCGCAGCAGAAATCGAGGACTCATCAGACCAGGCAACGTTTTTCAAATCTTACTGTCCAATTTCGATGAGCTTGTGCAAATTGTAGCCTGAGTTTTCGTTCTAGCGTAAAGGAGTGGCCACCCGGTGTTGTCTTCTGCTGCGTAGCCATCTGTCAAAAGTGACGTACTGTGCGTTCAGAGATGCTCTTCTGCCTACTGCGGTTGTAACGGGTGGCATTTGAGTCACTGTGCCTTTCTATCAGCTCGAACCAGTCTGCCCTTCTGCTATGACCTCTGGCATCAACAAGGTATTTCGCCCCCACAGGACGCCAGCCATGGATGTTTTTTCTTTTTCGGACCTTCTCTGTAAACCCTAGAGATGGTTGTGCGTGAAACCAGTAGATCAGCAGTCTGAAATACTCAGACCAGCCCTCTGGCACCAAAAACAAAAAATGCCCAACGTTCAAAGGCCTCAAATCACCTTTCTTACCCATACTGATGGCTCGGGAGAACTGCAGGAGATTGTCTTGACCATGTCTACATGCCTAAATGCACTGAGTTGCCCATGTGATTGGCTGATTAGAAATTAAGTGTTAACGAGCAGTTGGACAGGTGTACCTAATAAAAGTGGCGTGAGTATATATAGTATCTAATATAATATATATATATAAATAATAATATATACGATACACACAATGTTATGGGGCATCCCAAATCCTCACTTGGAAGAATTGCAGGAGAGGAACATATAATTGGAATAGTATTCCGTCCTTTGTGTCACGAAAATCAGCTTCTGCCAGAAGATCTATCAGCAGATTTATACCTTCAATTCACATGCTGAGCCTTACAGGTGTTGTGAGGGGAGTCGGGAGAGATAGCTGATGTATGACTGAAGAGGGCCAGTTGGTCAACAGCTGCTCAGTGTGTATAACAGTCTTTAAACTGAAGCCTAATGAAGCCACTTATATTAATTGTACCTGTCAAAACCATTTTAACCTTCCAGCTTTTTAGAGCTGGACATTACTGCACTTTCTGGCACTAAGCTCCATACGTGGCATTAACCATTAAAACTTAATCTTTTCTTTGGGACTGGCAGATGAACTACTGGAACCTCGATGTTATGAAAATGGCGCTATGTCCGTGCATATCCCACACGCTCCATTTACATTGGGAATAGAGTTTGTTGTGGATCCTTATCTGATGATACGGGGGTTCCAACAGTCAAGCATCCAATTCTCAGGACATTTATCTCTATTCCAATTGTTTGTACATTCACCTTGACTGTATATAAGATGGCGGCTGATGGTTGGTTCAGCAGAAGATTTTATTATATAAATTTTAGACTATTCCCTTGTAAAGAATGGTGGACCATTATACCAAGCTCAATCATGGGATTACTGGAACAGAACCTTAATTTTTCCCTATGGAAAGTTCAACATTGTTAATAATATGGACCCAAAGAGTAAGTTTAGACGGAACCAATTTGTGTTTCTAATTTTTATTAGTCAATAAAAATGATCCAAAAAGTTAACCATCAAAAGGAGAAGTTTAGATGTGTTAGTGTTGTGAGACACTGAAGGGGTTAACTGTGGGTGGGCGGTATGTTTCCCCTAGGTTTTCATACTATGCAAGGCTGAGTGCTGAGTTTGTTTTGTCAGCACCTTGGACCATGTGGGGAAGCCTAATCAGTCTGCATAAAGCTGCTGAGCAGAGCTGAGAGCGTTGTCTCTCTGAGTGGAGGCTGAGAGCACACAGCCCTGCCTCTGCCTGGACAGCGGAATATTTTGTGTTTGTGGTGAGTTAGAGAAACTCTGTATAGTTATGCACCCAGGACGGTAGGATATATTTGTTTTGTGCTGAATGTGAAGGCTGTTTTATTTTGTTCCTGCTGACGAAATAAACGCAGGCAAGACCTGTTTTGGACTGTACCTTGGTGTCACTGTCTTGAACTGCATCACAAAACCCCACTACCTCAGACTCTACTGGGCCAAATCTTCCACAGTAGTCTGACTGCTTTGATTTATCTGAGCCTGAGTCTATAGTATTATTTCTCTTGCATCTGTTAAGTTGTTCTACAGAAGAGCAACGAAAAGAATAAGTGCAAAGCAGTCATCAAATAAAAGCAAAAAGTTTGAGAATTAAAGAAATATACATCCCTTCACCCAAGATGCAGGGTAGCCATACAAATTAGACTATCGCAGCTAAATCATTCAGCTTCAGAGGGACCATCTGGCCACCTAACTTGCATAGTGGTATTCAAACTACTCCCTTTTAGCATTAGTTAGGGGAAAGAAACAAACATTCCCAAACTTTGCTCTAGAAAGACAGAGAGTTAGGCATTCCCAATTCTTAAAACATGCCAAATCATTTCTCTAATACTTAAAGGTGTATTCCAGGAATAAGCATAATTCATATACAAATGGGTACTCAAAATATAAGCTAATATGTAATTAGTTGTTATTTAAAATTTTGCTCCCCTTAGCAGAAAATGCTGTTGACATAGACTGTAATGAAGAATTAAAATGCTACTGGCCCTTTAATCAGTCCGTTAATTTCCTTCGCGCGGTCCGTTGTGGAACAGACACCAAGACAGAAGATGGCTGCTGGTCACATGTCCACAGTACATGTCCTGCGGCTGCCTGGGCAGGTCATGTGATCACCACTATGTTTGGCTGTAGTCGGTGGGTTGCAGTGCATCCAGTATGGCCAGTGTTTTGGTGATGTGCAGGCATAGCAGTTACCCATCTTTACTACGGTAACAGAGCAGGACAGCCTGTTATATCATCACTGGGAGCAGAGCATAAGAGGGAGGAGGAGTTACTGAGAACTAAAGGATCATGGGACTTGTAGTTTCCAGTGGCGGCCATCTTAGTGATAACTCCACCTACTTTAGAGAGGCCATAAAATTTTGTAAATCATAAAATCAAGCTATTTAAGCTTCGTTTTGTGACTAATGACATTGAGTATTGTTGTATTAATTTATTTACATCATCATGGGTTTTTGTATCAGACATTCCTATTCCCAGAATACCCCTTTAATCTTCTTCATCCTTGGTTGGCTGAACCATATCTACCTCTGTGTTGGTGTGGAAGAAGACTACATCCTATGGCAATGAATATTTGCCCACCAGATCTGAAATGAGTGGCCAACTTTACAATTGGAACTGTAATAGGGTTCCCGGAGGTGAAGACATTTTTTCAGAAATTCCCCATGGCTCTCCCATGATGTAGTGGAACTGTCATAAACAGAGGCACTTGATTGGCTTATGGTTGGACCTTGTCAGTGATGTCATCCCTGGCACGAGCCTCCTGTTTCATCATGACATAGTTAAGTCTTACTCTTAAGTTTCTATTGAATCGATAGGCTGCGTTTCCAGCTGTGTTGCTTTAATCCAGAAAATCACTGCTTCTCCTGATTGCAGGAAATATCTTGCATTTCCTGATCATACTTACTGTCTGGTGCTTATATATATGGCTACCAGAACAGATGTAAGCTGATTTATTTCACCACAAAGCAGTTAGCTCGGATCCATCTGTACATTTTTTTCCATAAAGATCCTTATATGAACCACTGTTCTTTCCGAGAAAAGGATACGTAAATGAAGTCAGGAGTCATTTTTGTGGGTCGGAGAGAATACAATTAGATTTTTTCTCATATTAGTTATTGTGGCTGGGAGAAGACGTCATGATCTTATATTGTTTTAAAAAACAAATCGCCCTTGAGCCTGAATGGTTCACATGGTATTCCTCTCTGAGGAAACACATTCCCATTCAGCTTCGATGACTAGCACCAATTACCACCCAAACCACAAATTTGGAAGATATGTGGTGTCCTAAATAATTTACACCGGTCCTTAGCAACTACCAATAGTCTCTGGATTACATCAGTCATAACCAATTTGTGTCATGTGTTCAAAGGTAATCCTTAAGCCTGATTTATACTAACTTCGTAAAGATGAGGTATTACTGTGATGATATGTGCCCAGAATAACACAACAAATTAAAACTTTAGCTCCTGAGAACAGGGATGTTGCCACCAGACTCCCTTCAACTAGAGGCTTTCTTAGATGTATGGGAAAAGAGAAAAAGTCTATGAAGAACATCACTTTTAAAATGTATATTCTAGTTAAAAATGGTCTTTTTACTTACAGCAAAGATGGGAAAAACTACTGACTCGGGTATAAGCCGAGGGTGGGAAATGCATTGGTCAAACCCCCCAGTAGTATACAGCCTGCCAGCCCCCAGTAGTATACAGCCTGCCCCCAGTAGTATACAGCCTGCCAGCCCCCAGTAGTATACAGCCTGTCAGCCCCCATTAGTATACAGCCTGCCAGCCCCCAGTAGTATACAGCCTGCCAGCCCCCAGTAGTATACAGCCTGCCAGCCCCCAGAAGAATACAGCCTGCCAGCCCCCATGTAGTATTTAGCAGCCCCTAGTAGTATACAGCCTGCCAGCCCCCATGTAGTATACAGCAGCCCCTAGTAGCATACAGCAAGCCCCCATGTAGTATACAGCAGCCCCCATGTAGTATACAGCAGCTCCCAAGTAGTATACAGCAGTCCCTAGTAGTATACAGCCGCCCCTAGTAGTATACAGCAGCCCCTAGTAGTATACAGCAGCCCCTAGTCGTATACAGCAGCCTCTAGTAGTATACAGCAAGCCCCTAGTAGTATACAGCAGCCCCCTAGTAGTATACAGCAGTCCCTAGTAGTATACAGCACTGCCCCCAGTAGTATACAGCCGTCCCTAGTAGTATACAGCAAGCCCCTAGTAGTATACAGCAGCCCCTAGTAGTATACAGCAAGCCCCTAGTAGTATACAGCCAGCCCCTAGTAGTATACAGCAAGCCCCTAGCAGTATACAGCAGCCCCTAGTAGTATACAGCAAGCCCCTAGTAGTATACAGCAAGCCCCTAGTAGTATACAGCCAGCCTGCCCCCACGGCCCTTTAAAAAATAAACGTATATACTCACCCTCCGATGTCAGCGCGGCTCCCCGATGTCGGCGCGGCTTATCAATGTCTCCGATGTCAGCGCGTCCCGTCTTCTTTCTTCTCCACGGCTCCTCTTCTCTCTTCTTTCTTCCGGCATGGACGTGGCCATGTTTTCTTCTAGCAGGCGCATACTATGACGCGGCCGCTGCTGACGTCATAGTATACGCGGCCACTAAGAAAACATGGCCGCGTCCATGACAGAAGAAAGAAGAGAGAAGAGGAGCCGCGGAGAAGAAAGAAGACGGGGCGCGCTGACATCGGGAACATCGGTGAGCCGTGCCGACATCGGAGGGTGAGTATTTAATTTTATTTTTTTAAGTGGGTAATTTTTTTTTTCATAGACTGTATAAGCCGAGGGGACGTTTTTCAGCACATTTTTTGTGCTGCAAAATTTGGCTTATACACGAGTAAATACGGTACACAAAATTGCAACCCATTTGGTTTCTTGGTAGTCCTCATAATTCCTCAATTTAATATCCATAAGCTGTAGGGCCTTTTATACACATCAGATGAAAATCTCCCAAATATGACTATATATATATATATATACACTCACCGACCACTTTATTAGGTACACCATGCTAGTAACGGGTTGGACCCCCTTTTGCCTTCAGAACTGCCTCAATTCTTCGTGGCATAGATTCAACAAGGTGCTGGAAGCTCCTCAGAGATTTTGGTCCATATTGACATGATGGCATCACACAGTTGCCGCAGATTTGTCGGCTGCACATCCATGATGCGAATCTCCCGTTCCACCACATCCCAAAGATGCTCTATTGGATTGAGATCTGGTGACTGTGGAGGCCATTTGAGTCCAGTGAACTCATTGTAATGTTCAAGAAACCAGTCTGAGATGATTCCAGCTTTATGACATGGCGCATTATCCTGCTGAAAGTAGCCATCAGATGTTGGGTACATTGTGGTCATAAAGGGATGGACATGCTCAGCAACAATACTCAGGTAGGCTGTGGCGTTGCAACGATGCTCAATTGGTACGAAGGGGCGCAAAGAGTGCCAAGAAAATATTCCCCACACCATGACACCACCACCACCAGCCTGAACCGTTGATACAAGGCAGGATGGATCCATGCTTTCATGTTGTTGACGCCAAATTCTGACCCTGATCCGAATGTCGCAGCAGAAATCGAGACTCATCAGACCAGGCAACGTTTTTTCCAATCTTCTACTGTCCAATTTCGATGAGCTTGTGCAAATTGTAGCCTGAGTTTTCTGTTCTTAGCTGAAAGGAGTGGCACCCGGTGTGGTCTTCTGCTGCTGTAGCCCATCTGCCTCAAAGTTCGACGTACTGTGCGTTCAGAGATGCTCTTCTGCCTACCTTGGTTGTAACGGGTGGCGATTTGAGTCACTGTTGCCTTTCTATCAGCTCGAACCAGTCTGCCCATTCTCCTCTGACCTCTGGCATCAACAAGGTATTTCCGCCCACAGGACTGCCGCTCACTGGATGTTTTTTCTTTTTCGGACCATTCTCTGTAAACCCTAGAGATGGTTGTGCGTGAAAATCCCAGTAGATCAGCAGTTTCTGAAATACTCAGACCAGCCCTTCTGGCACCAACAACAAAAATGCCACGTTCAAAGGCCTCAAATCACCTTTCTTCCCCATACTGATGCTCGGGAGAACTGCAGGAGATTGTCTTGACCATGTCTACATGCCTAAATGCACTGAGTTGCCGCCATGTGATTGGCTGATTAGAAATTAAGTGTTAACGAGCAGTTGGACAGGTGTACCTAATAAAGTGGCCGGTGAGTATATATATGTATATATATATATATATATATATATATATATATATATATATACATACACATCTAATGTGTATGGGGCATCCCAAATCCTCACTTTGGAAGAATTGCAGGAGAGGAAATATAATTGGAATTCAGTATTCCGATCCTTTTTGTCACAGACAATCAGCTTCTGCCAGAAGATACTATCAGCAGATTTATACCTTCAATTCACATGCTGAGCCCTTTACAGGTGTTTGTGAGGGAGTCGGGAGAGATAGCTGATGTATGACTGAAGATGGGCCAGTTGGTCAACAGCTGCTCAGTGTGTATAACAGTCTTTAAACTGAAGCCTAATGAAGCCACTTATTTAATTGTACCTGTCCAACCATTTTAACCTTCCAGCTTTAAGAGCATGGACATTACTGCACTTTCTGGCCACTAAGCTCCATACGTGGCATTAACCATTAAAACTTAATCTTTTTCTTTGGGACTGGAGATGATACTACTGGAACCTCCATTGATTATGAAAATGGAGCTATGTCTGTGCATATCCCACACTGCTCCATTTACATTGGGCACTAGAGTTTGTTGTGGATCCTTAATCTGATGATAACTGGGGGTTCCAACAGTCAAGCCTCCAATTCTCAGACATTTATCTCTATTCCAATCTGTTGGTTACATTCACCTTGGACTCTATATAAGATGGCGGCTGATGGTTGGTTCAGGCAGAAGAATTTTTATTTATTAAATTATTTTATACTATTCCCTTGTAAAGAATGGCTGGACCATTATACAAGCTCTTACATCTCTTGTGTCACCCCCTTCTTGTGAGCAGGGCTCGCACTCCTGTTGTTCCATATGACTGTTTGTACTCTGTAACGTTTTATTTTATTTGTATGTGTCCCCTATGATGGCGCTATAGAAATAAAGATTATTATTATGACTTCACATCCTCTAAAAATTGTGTAGGTTCACAGGACCTGCTTCATCAAATGAGCCACTTCCTCTGAATATGGATGTCACTTCCTATCTTGTCATCTGGTCCAATGAGGGCAGTCGTTGTATGAAGTAGGTCCTGTGACCCCTTGTCAGACACAGACCTAAACCCAGAACCTAAACCTAAGCAATGCATGAGCTGGAGAGGGTAAGTATGTGTTCTTTTTTTCCTTCTCATGGCCCTAGATCCTGCTTCCACTTTCATGTCAAATTTCTTTTAGATAAAAGTTAAGCATCCCTGTTTTTCATTTAATATCCCTGTTGGTGGCTTGCCGAGCCCAAATCATGCAGATTGTGTCACAATCAAAATATTTATTGACCGGTGCTTTTTACACTCTACTTTTCGGAATTACAACCCCACAAGAGCGAAAAATAATCCAATATGGTCTTCAGCCACAATAATTTAGGTGGAAACATATAGCGAGGTATTTGGCAGCATCTGGTATTGCAGAAGGTTGTTGGTGCCTGCCATACTGCTCAGTCTATAGACCTCCAGTAATTAATCAAAACCTGTTAAGCGACAAGAAGGACAGAAAGTGAAGGGTGAGAGGTAACACTATATTTACATCAAATGTGAGACATGGTGGGAAATTAACTCACACAGATACTTAACATGGCTTTGGAGGGTTTTGTTTAAAACCCTTGACCTTTGGGTGAAGTGGTGATTAGGCTCGTTGATGACCCCCGCAGCTCTGAGAAGTGTTAGGTTGTATCAGCTTGTCTTGAACGTGATACCCTGCTCCATTTTCATGAGATTTTTTCGTGAAAACAGATCGGCCCTATGCTCCGACGTCCAAGTAAAATCTACGGGAAATATATCAACTGTTGAAAATATGGCCGATCACGAGGAATCATCAAAATAAGCAATATACAAGCAATGCTCAAACAAAAGGATGAGTGTTTCTTTCGAAGTTCTTGACTTGTGTATTGCCACTATATATATATATATGCACCGATTAGGGACACTAAACCACCAGAACTTCTGGACCTGTCGGTGGTTTTATTGCCCCAAATTACCCTGACAGTTTCCCTTTAAGAAAATATCATATGAATTCTATTTGGATGGCCTGCGCTATGCAACCTGAGAAGAACGAATGCACTTGTGCTGCCGCTTTTTTTCTTCTGATCTTGGGCTCTGTTTTGGATAACTGGGATATCAGCCGGACAGCTTGACAGACTCTTCATAACGGCTCAGAAGAATGTTTCTGGTATCTATTTAGGACTTTATCTTATCTCCATCTGTGGTAGTCCTAGAGTGACAAAAGCAACTAGCAAAGGTTGAAATATGATGTTCTCAGACACATCTGCTTGTGGCTTATTCTTATTTCACGTCGTTCTTCACATCATGAGGTTATTTTTATAAAATAAATTTCCATTGTTCCGATTGCCCATCACGCTGCTCAAGTTTCTGAATACACTCTTCAGAGTTTGGGAGACATCAGACACATGGTTTGAATGAAGATGTTTGAGTAGATCATGTACAACCTTACATATCGTTAAGATTATGGGGAGATTTATCAGGACTTGTAGGCCAGTTGTCTTGGGTATAAGTCCTGAAATAATCACAGTTCCTATGTGCCACCTCCACACCAAGTGGGTGTAAAGGGAGGTGCGTCTGGTGGGTAGGTGGGTGGTTAGGGTTTCTGCCCTTGTACCTGAACACTAGCTAAAGCCTGTGTCCCTTTTTCGACCTGAACGAGCACAGTTTGAAGCACTTTTCTACGCTAGGCAGGACCTTACGTAGAATTATACATTGGGCAAAGCTCGACAGGATGTATCAGACTTCCAGGAGGGGGGGAGGAACACCATCACAGCATGCACCAGCGTATGATAAATAGCATCCTGTGGGGGGTATTTATCAGGACTTCCGCCGTGAAATAATGACAAATGCTAGTGTATCACTAGCACATGCAATCGTTTTCCCTGTATGCCACCTCCCTGCAAGGGTGCGTGGAGTGACGGGAAGGGGGGTGAGGGCGTGTGTAGGGCACCTTCCAATTTGGCAGGGCGCCTGAGCAATTGAATACCTAGTCCCTAGTGTCCTGCAAAGTTGTACATAATAGTTTTACTATAAAAAATGTTCCGTACGAAAAATATAGAAGAAAGTGGGAGGGACACTTATAGCCTGTGCCCATTTTGACCCGTTTAACGGGCAGAAATTGTCGCACCATTCTACGGAAGGCAGGACCGGAAGTTGAATTGTACAATGGGCGCAGCTGGTGGCTGGATATATCAGGCTTGCAGGAGTGTTGAAGGAAGATCATCCCACCATGCACCAGTGTACAATAAATGGCACCCTGTGGGGGGTATTTATCAGGACTTCTATGCTACGAAAGTGGCGTTGATGTACTGAAATAATTACAAATGCTAGTGTATCGCTATTTTCCCCTTTCCACCACCTCTGGCTTGTAGGGTTGTGAAGGGAAGCTGGGGTGTTGGATGGTGCAGGGTCTGCTCACTTTCATAGCGGAAAAACGGCTATAATTGGGGTACAGCACCTCAGTGGCAGATAATTTTAGGTGATATGAGGAAGACTTTTAACCCTTTACCCGATGGTATTACCAGTGTGAGGGGTGAAATTCTGGTGACAGGTCTTCTTTAAATGGCTTCCATTGGTCTACGTTTGCACCACTTTCGTTAGGCTTTTTTTCCTTTTACATGTTAATGTAAGAACACTGGGTGACCACCAAGGCTTTTAGGTGTAAGCCCAATTTTTAATGCATTCCGTGGCTGGTATTAGACGTTTTCTGTAAGTGGTTTTCTCACTGTACCATCCATTTTTGTGTGTTGGCTTGATGAAACTTGGTCATGATACACAAACCTGTGACTTTGCGGTGGTTAAAAACATACAATGAAAATTAGAATTGACTAAAAACATAAGGTGATCACAAAACTCTCCTGTTGGCTCAGGCTTTACATTATTCTAGGCCGTCTCTGTGTCGGTCATTCTTCATGAGCGGGAAAGTAACCACATTTGAGGTGGGAAGGATAAAAGAAAGATACACATTGTGAATTTGTGTAGCATGGTAGTCTTGTCTGTCCCCGGCCTTAGGCTACAGCTTGAACAGCGGGGCAAAGATCTACTTCACTTTGGTCACATTTCACAGGCATTTTTGCACAGTGTGTAGCCAGATATGCAAGAAAATATAATTTATTATCTTCAGAACATGCTACTGGTGTGATAGCAAGTGCACTGCTGGGGGCAATAGAAAGTTAAGGGTATCTGGGGTACCTAGTCCTTGTAACGGGTAAATATGTTCCAAGTAGTTTAATATTCAGGTCTATGGAATCTGTTGCTGTACTAAGCCTGGCCTCTCATCATAGTCCCTTCATTGTGCTGATCTTTGGGGGTCCTGAAGTTCAGGTTTCCTCACCAATGACCATTGATTCTCAGAGAACCACTTTAAAGTCTTTTTTTTTCTGATTTTGGAGTTTTGTTGCATAACAATTTGTTCGGTGGGGGAGCAACTGCTCCGACCCCCACAAGAACATACCTTCTCATATCATGGGGGTCTCATTCTCACTAACTGAAAGATGCAACAGGTTAAGTATGGGTCCCGCCCCTCCATTTAATGGAAGCACCGGAAATTGCTGAGCTTGGCTTTCATACATTGATCGGATATAGCTTGGTCCTGTGTTTGGCTATTTCAGGCACAAATAGCATTATAGAGTGGCAGGATGCATGGTTGACCTGTCGCTTCATTCAGTTAGTGAGAACGAGACTCCCATTTCCAAAAACTGCCTGGATTTGTTGTTATGATTAGTGGGGCACCAATAGTCGGACCCCAAGGGTCCGATTGTTTTCTCATGTACACCCCACATAGGAGATTGGTGTTCCTGTGTGATCACTTCCAGGACCACCCACCTGACAGTGGGAATCCTCCTTAGCATATTAGCAGTTGGAACTAACGCCATTGATCACTCGATAAATGGTCAGGACTCAAGCAAAAGGGCCAACTAATGGAATGAGTGGAGCTGATCTTATAAAGGAAGTGTTGTAGTAAGTGGACGAAATGAAAGGTCCTCATTACGAAATTCAGGAATGCACACTGCAAAAATATCACCTTGAAAGTTATGGAAGATGAACTGTATAAACTTACAGCTTGTTACACGGTATTTCTAGTAAATGATTTGTGTAATGTCAGGAAATAAATAAAGCTTTGAAGCCACCTGCAGAACTTCCCTTAAAATCGTATAAATAACCTTTTTCTTCAGAACTCAATGTTGAGGACCACTTCTTAAGCATGAAGGAAATGTTTACACTCCAAGTTTCTTCATCTTTACAGCGTACACTTGTATTTTTTCAGGCGCAATCTGTATAGTTTATAACACCAGCGACATGTAGACAACCCTGGTTCATGTACCCCATGGGTAAGGACTTTATTGGGGACCAGATGACCCAAAACGGAGAGATGTTCTGGATTATTCAAGTTATTCTCTAATTATATAGATGACTATTCATCTGCTAAGTGTCTGCTTTATTAAAGGGTTTTGAGAAATGTCTGCTTTTAGGGAACTACTGATACGGTAATCGGTTTCGGCCTAGCGCTATACAATGTTTACACAAGATCCCAAACTTGTCCTTTTTAAGGTGGTCAGTTTAATAATTTTAACTCTGTTGAACGCTCGAGTCCTCTAAGTGGTCACTCTTGGAGACAGACCTTTTCATTGATGATTGACACAACACTAGCAGGCAACAGGACAGCTAATCACTGAATGCGCCACAGCCATCGGTCTTTTTTTCACGCAGTAAAAATGAATTGAAAACGCACATGAAAACTGAAACACTGAACCAACTCTTGACCGAAAACTGATGAACTGAAGGAAATTCCAGTTTTTCACTGACCAACCACTGATCGATCTCTGATGACACTGTGATCACATTTTGCAACTCTCATGCGAAAGACGCGTTAGAAAGTTCAAGACTGTTGAAATATTTAACTTTTTGCATGTTCTTCATGGGAACAGATCACTGACCAGGCGGTCCCCTACTTAAGAAAAACCCGACTTACTGACGACCCCTAGTTAAAGACGGACATCTCTGCCCCCTGTGACCTCTGGTGAAGATCTCTGGATTTTACTTTAGTTACAGACTGCACTGGTCAGCTGTAAGGTGTCTGTAATGAAGCTTTATTGATAATCCTTGGTCCAATTACAGCAAAAAATTTTTGTCTGGAACTACAATTATAAAATATACAGTTTTGACTTACATACAATTTCAACTTAAGAACAAACCTATGGAACCTATCTTGTACGTAACCCGGGGACTGCCTGTACAATCACTTTGTGTTTGATCTCTTTTTAAAAAAAAAAAAATATATATTCTTTATTTTGTATATTTTTTCAAAAACTACAATTTAGGGTACATTCAGACGGTCAGGTGCACACCCAGACCGGATCCTGGATGAGCACTCGGCCAGCAGCAGGAGAGGGGAAGGGTGAGCGCTCTTCACCCCTCCTCCCTCCGTAGGCAGACGAGCTGCTGCAGCACAAATCTGCTGAGATATAGAACATTTCCAATATTTAGCGATACTATGGCCCGATTCGGTGATGGTGCGTTGTCACACCATGTGCTCCCTGCACCTTTACCGGGAGCCATAGAAGTCTATTGGGGCTGTTATCAAATCATGCGACCACATCACGGCCCTTATAACGGCTGTGTGAATAGCCCTTATCCCAATATTTTCTCACTTTATGAATATGTGCCTTTGGACATGTACGATCTCTGCAGATTTAGAAGTTGTTGTGCATCTAAGACTCTGTTTTAAGGTACAATCACACTGCCGTATGGGGACGTATATACGGCCGATGTATATACGGCTGATATACGTCCCCCATAGACGGCAATGGGCGCACCCTACCGCTCCGTACCCAGGAAAAAGATAGGACCTGTCCTATCTTTCTCCGTAGTACGGCGCCGTGCGCCATATCTTTCTATGGAGATGGGCGGGGGTGAGCTGCGCTCACCTCCTCCTCCTCTCCCCGCGCGCTGCCATTGCCCGCTACGGTATGGTACGGCGGGCAATGGCAGTGTGAATACAGCCTTAGTCATACTTTTATTTACACACATTATTATAATTTTTTTTTTTCAGAAAATGATGGATTAATACACAAAAAAATTCATGTAGGCATCTCAGTGTAAGGTGCTAGGTGCCATACTGATAGTGCTACACGTGTCTTCTTCCATAGTGGGTTTTATAGGAATTTTGGAATAATTTACCATATTTTTTGGACTATAAGGCGCACTGGATTATAAGGCGCACCATCAATGAATGCCTGCTAAAATGTCTAGGTTCATATATAAGGCACACCGGATTATAAGACGCACCGGATTATAAGGATGAATGACCAGCAGGTGGCAGACCTATGCACAGTTCAAGGGAGTTGTTGTCTGTAAGTACGGTTCATATATAAGGCGCACTGGACTATAAGGCGCACCTTTGATTTCTGAGAAAATCAAAGGATTTTTTGTGCGCCTTATAGTCCGAAATATACGGTAGGTTGTTTATAAAAAGAATAAAAAACAAAAACATACACCTCCAGTACGTGTAGGCAATTTTGTAGTCCCATGATTAACCCTTTTGGTTTATCATAGCATAGAATACCTCCAAAATTTTACCGTCCCTAAATTAGACCTCAAAGTGCCTCCTCCTCCCTCCCTCTCGACCGCATCCACATCCATCAAGTTTCTGAAGTCCAAAGTTGTTTGAAATTAACCTTAGCGCCCGGGGACAGCGGCAGCAGCTAATTCTCCTTTACCGTAACATTGAGCAAGATTTATGATATCACATTGTTTTCAGTAAGATTTTTAGGTTTCGCATAATTTGCAGCCAAACCCGTACAGGTGTTAAGTTGTGTAAAAAGTTCTTAAAAAAATAATATATGACCATCTGGCCCCAGAAGAAACAGGATAGAGATTTCTTGTTTTTCTTCAGTGATCTAAAGAAGGAGCTTTGGAAGTTGTTTTACCCCCTGCACACACTCGCTCCTACGTTTTTTACCATCTTGGCAGCCGTCACACGTCGTTTTTTTTCCCTCTGAATAAATATTTACGCACTGTGTTCAGTCGCCGAGACATTTGCGATATATGGTTGGGTAATAGACGGAACCTGTGGAACTTGTTGTATCTTATTGTTGGCACTTTTCTGCAGTTTGTAGAAAGCATTTATTGACAGAGCAGTAATTTACTTCTGAGTGATATCTTCCCAAAAGTGGGTTTATTATCATTTTATTCATAAAACAGCTGAGCTACAAAGTCAGGAACGGGAAGTGGAGCATCCAGTGTCAATAGGAAGAACGCAGGTTGTCTGCAGGTGACCTTTATGACTTTTGGAAACCTCCACTTTACATGATGCTTTATTACGAGAGCTCTTCCTTAGCTCGTAAAATAGGTCATGCTCAAAGACTCCCTAGCATGCTCCAAGAACAAGCATTTAAAGGGGCCCCCGAAGCCTTGACGTGTTCTTTTGGCTGGCAACTTTTTACCTTCCTGACATAAACCTACAAAACAAATAGTTAGAATCAAATTATGTTTAAAGGACATTTACCACCAGGATGAAGGATTGTAAACCAAGCGCACTGACATACTGGCGTGCACCCACTATGGCAGGATCTGCTTTTCTTACAGCTTCTTATGCCCTTGTTTTTATGAAAAAAGGCTTTAAAAATTATGCAAATAATTTGCATATGTGCTGGGATGTCATCATTACTGTCATGTATAGCTGGTATAGACTGGTAGGGGGTGGATAGGCAGACATCGGCTTTAAAAGGTCATGACCACAGCCATGTCACCTCTGCATCCAAGTGGTATATGGCACAACTGAGGGCACTAATTGGCTTCAGGTGTCATGTCACCTGCCTTGGTCATTTATAATTATTGGGAAAGGGAAAATTATTCAATAATCAATATTGGGTTCCATGTAGGACTGTCTTAATTTGAAGTCTACTAGGTGGTAAATGAAGGTGGGTCTGGTCACAGGTTCTATTTAGAGGAAATCCACCATCAAAGACAAGCATTATAAATCATAGATCCAGGAACCGTGACAGCGGTAATCTTCTTATATTTGTTATCTATGGCCTTTTTGTAAAATGAACCTTTACAATTATGTAAAGAGCCTGGAGGGCCATGTGAGTGTTACACTGTGCAGCAGCACATCTCAGGCTGTAGGGAAGGAGCTGGGGGTTGGGTAACAGCCTGAAGGCCAGAGTCCTTCTACCTCATTAGCATAATTTAAAAAGTTATGCAGAAGGCCATGCATAACAAATATAAAATGATTACCAAAGTCACCGTGCCTGGATCTCTGAGTAAGTGGTTTATCATTATGGATTTGGATGGTATATTTTCGTTAGGGGCTCATTCAGACCATCGTTTCTGCTGCTCATCCGCAAATAATACAAACGCATGAGGTTCGTTCTGTGTCTGTATTGTGTCCACATTTGTTTTTTTCATGTCCGTATGTCATCAGTTTTTTACACATCCGCAAAAAAAAAAGAATGGGTTTCTAATCTACTTTTTGCCCTGCCCATTTGGTTGCCTGGCTACATTTGAGAACAAGAGAACGTTTCCGAGCGTGGTTTTTTTTTTTTTTTTTTTTTTTTTTTTTGCGGATCCATTGACTTTTGTGGAGGTCTGTGGTCCGCATATGAGAAAAAAAATAATACATACTGTCATTTTTTTCTCAATGTCTGCACATCTGTTAAAAAAAAAAACAGACCCATAGAAAACATTTACTTATCTGGTCCCTCGTGGCACATTTACTTACCCGGTCTATCGGAGTTCCCGAAAGTGTATTGTTCAATAAGATCGTGCGCCCGATTTCCTGAATGTGTCGCTTCCCCGCTCAGGTCCGCCGGAGTTCACCATCTTCCTCCTGATGCATGTAAGGGCATTGTCTTACGACACAATTTTAAAGTTAAATCCCACGCTTAGTCCGAAAGCCGGCACCGCTTGCGCCAAAATCCCCTTCTAATTACCTGTCATAGCCGCACGATCCGGGAAAACATTGGAAAACCCAACGGAAATGCGATCCGCGGACCCTTAGTAAATAAGCCCAATTGAGTCAATATGCCATTACCCAAAACTAAACTGACCTCAAAAACGCCCATCTGAATGAGCACTTAGTCTCATATAGCAGATGACTGGGATTGCCAAAAATCGATCTGATTTTGGCTAAAACTCTCCTTCTCAAAATTCTCAAATATTAGTGAGCTAATTGTTCTCAAGAGCAGTTCTCCAAGTGGCCTTGAAAACTCCATATATTACAGACCGGCTTCTCCGAAACCACCAAGAAGTTCTTTCAGACATCGTTTAAAATAATCTTTTTACATTCTGTTAACTTTCGTAACATTGTAATGACACAAACTCCAACCGGAAATGGATTATTGGACCAAAAATATACAAGAAATGAAAGGCCTGTTGAAAATTTTGTTGCATCCCATCGCGGTTCCACATTCTTTGATGTCTGTAGCTAAAACATTAGCCCTAACTCCTCTCATTATTTGACTAAGGCTATTTAACTTTTTATGTGTTGACCAGAATATCCTGTACTTCGCCAGTAAAGTCCTAATAAACTATTTTCTTGTTTCCGGATTAAGTTCAGTAAGACGTTATAAAACTTGTGGCTATGTGAATGCCCTGTACATAGTATTATGTGAAGATGAATGAGAGTAGGATTCTACCACCCTACAGGTAAAAGTGGCTTTCAGGGAAATGTATATTTATGCAAATGAGCTTCTCTGTGCACCAGCATCAGGGCTGTGACGGGCAATGTGGTGGTGGGCAGCAAAGAAAGAAGAAAAAAGGTGCCCTAGGAAAAAATGGGCCCTCCTCGGGTGCACCAAGAATCAAATTTTTAGATAAAAACTAAATATATGCAGAAAGTTTATAAAGTACCCACAATTCAGGTTTTTACTGCATCGGTAATCCCGCCTCCTGGTGAGGGGAAGAACACATGAGCTGGTGTTGAAGTGTTATTACATAGCAGTGAAAAGATGCTGCCCCCTGGTCTGTGTCAAGTAGATGAGAACCAGAATTAGAGGGAAGGGGTTAAGAGGTTTTCGAGACTAACCCTTTTATCAATTTTAAGCAACTTTCCGAAAGTCCCTTTTTTGACTTGGAAGTTTTGATTATAAGTTACATTTGTCTGCTTCAACGATGGGTATGTTTTCGATGGATATAAGAAAGGATGGGTATTTTGAGGAAAGTGGTGGACTTTGCTTACTTAAAGAGGTTGAGGATATCTACCATCAAAATCAAACAAAATAAAATCATAGATCCATAGATCCAGATCATATTCTTATATTTGTTATCCATGACCTTCTTACTAAAATTGACTTTTAAAATTATGTTAAAGAGACCAGGGCCCCTCCTTGCTGTAGCTTCACAGGCTGTTAGACTGTCACAGCCTTCTCCCTGATACCTCAGTCCTTCAACCCTCCCACTGCGTTAAGAATACATCAGGAAGAGGGAGGGGGCTGAGGGAGCAGGGGGCAGGCGGATATAGTGTAACAAGCAAGGAGGGGTTCTGGTAATGCCCACCAGAGTCCTTCTGGCTCTTTAGAATGATTTTAACAGTTGATTTTAGAAGGAAGGAGACCCAGGATAACAAATTTAAAAATATTGTAAATATTTAAATTGCAAATATATGGCCGTAACAATATATTTAGTTTTTATTAGGACATAACAACAAAATGAAATAGTGAGACACACACAATAAAATCAATTAAAATGTGCTACAATCCAGCACAGTGCCCCCTGTTGGGTAGAGGGACCAAGGTCCCAAACCCAGGGGCAGACCCAAGCAACCCCGCACCCCCCTACTACCAACCCTAAACTGCCAATGCAAACAAATGATAGCAATGCAGATGCAAACACAATAAGAAGTATTTTTTGGGGTGCATACAATACCTTAATGTAGAGACATACTCAAAAGGTAAATGAACCTGTAAAAAAATCAGTAAGCAAATCAGAGGAGGGAGGGTGGGTCAGATAGGGGTGAGAAACCACACGCGTTACGTCATGTATCCCCTATCCACGGGTTAAGGGTTGACTTGCAGATCAGTGGTGGGACCCCCATGTATCACGAGAAGAAGGGTCCTTTGTCATGCTGGTCACGCTGCCACCGATCTTTTCATAGGGGGGGAACTCGATGTGACTGGACAACCCCTTTAACTCTATGTACTGTGTTTGAAAGTAATATATTCTTTTAAAAATGTTTTAGAAATTGGCAAAATCCATAGACCATGTCCTGTAGAGGTCATAAAAACCAATGTTTGCAAAGTTTTAAATAGCCAATGATTCAGAGGAGCCATATATTTATGTTCTGCGCTGGCGGAATATGTCGAGCTACGGAGTTGGGCACGGAGAGGATTATAGGAGAGACCCAGGAATGTATAGACAGCTTGAATTTTACTGACTATGGCTGGATTCGGAATGGATGACTGCACAACCGTGCCGCATGTTTTCCTGCAATTTCGTAATGTGTATCTTTATTTTCTCTAGCCCCTTTGCTCGGAGTTATGCTGAAACTGATATCTCGGCGAATTTATCATTGTTTTTCTTTGGTGAAAGTGTCCTTTTTTTTTTTTTTTTGAAGGGTCATATTAGAACATCGATCTGAGAACGAGGTGGTAGCCAGGCTTCAGTCAACTTCTTCTCTGGAGATTTGCAAAGCAAATTGGAATTCATAACAATTCGTAACGTATTTGAACAAAAAACATTACCGCCTGCGTATTAGGTTGCATCTATGTTCTAATGTGGAGCTGGCGCGCGTACAAGCGCTGTTTCCTGTGTCGGTGTTGCCTGCAGCCTTTCTGCTGTGTAATGTCAGGTACGCCGTGTCCATTGGCACCTGGTCGGTTTTTCTCATATCTTCCAATTCGTTTCCTATTATCCCAGTTTCCAACTTTTTTCTCCCTAAAATATCGTTATTAACGGTAAAGTAATAGTATACTGTACTAGATAGTCTGAAACGGCTTCACAGTGAGTGGGCTAACGCAGGCTCTGGTTTGGCTAAGTTCATTTGCATACTTTTTTATTCCCGTGGGGCACAGCCTGAAAAATGTGTCTGTACATAATGCTCTGTCACTTCTTTGAGAAGACATCCAGTAAACACTTGATCTGTAATAAAGAGGGACAGGAACCCTGAGTCATCAGACAGTCACCCATCCCCACTCCACTTTTAACCCGAAATGTCCAGTTAAAAGGGGGCGTGGTCACAAAGGGGCCAAGCTAAGTGAGCCATTGGCTATCAGGGCGACTCCTCTCGTTCACCTGAAAGAGCCGGCTCTTTGTGCTGGCTCCCTCGTGAACCACACATCACTAGTGGGGGACGTTACTAGAGCCCTTTCATACTGTAGATTCACAGGCTGTTAAAGTGTGCTGGAGCACTTCCCCGTCTCTCACTGTATGAGATTACAGCAGGCAGAGGAAGGGGGAAGTCCTGAGGGATCAGAAGGAGGGGAGACAATGTAACAGCCTGTAAAGCTACAGTGTGAAGGGAGCCCTTCTGGCTCATTAGAATAATTTTAAAAGTTGATTTTACAAGGAAGGGGGCCATGAATAACAAATATAATATAATATAGCTGAATCTATGAGTAAGTGTCCCTGGTTTATCATGATTGATTTTGATGCTAGCTGTACCTCTACCAGATGTACCTAAGGTATCTCGTTCAATCATCTACTAAATCTGAAGGGTTGCGCATGTTGAATTTCAACATGTCTGATCCATATGTCGCAGAGAGAGATAAACCACTGTCACAGGTGTTCAGACATGGCTTATTCTCCTCTCCAAATGAGAACACATCTATGCTCAGTCAGTCAGTGTGGAGGGGCAGTTGTCTGTCATCTAAGATGTATGGTCACAGAACTACACAAAATTTATAATTCATCATCAGACACCATGATAAATCTGGTGCTCTTAGGCTTTGTGCACATGTGCTGAAATGTGGCACAAACGGGAATGTATGCGGCCTGTTTCAGGCAGGTGTAGACGGGAGGGTTGGGTGCTGGCCATGTCGCAATTCGGGCAGGAATGTTCTTTAATTTGATGTGACTGTGCATAATAGAAGTCAGTGGCCGCCATATAGGGTTCCAAAAACAGCATTGGAGGTGTTCTGATTATGTCAGTTTCTGAAAGATCATAGAGGGACTCTATGGGGCACATGTATCATAAGGGGGTATCATAAGGGGACATAAACACGCGGTATGCCCGCCGTGCAGTAGAGGAGGAGGAGGTGACGCGTCCTCCCTCCATAGAAAACAGCGGCACACGGCCGCACACTCGCCGAATGATAGAACATGCTCTATCTTTTTGTGGTGTGCGGCCCGGATCGGTGCCACACATGTGGCACCGTATCCCCGTGGTGCCACTATTGCCGTCTATGGGGAAGTACATGCGGCCGCAAATTTGCGGCCGCTTGTACGTTCACGCAGACGGCCATGTGAATGAGCCCTAAGTCCGGCTTTGTCCGTCTGCTTTTTGGGACGTTTCTAAGCTTTTCTGCTGGTTGGATGTATCTTAGCGTTTTTTCTTTATCGATACACGAGGCGTTTGGTCTTGAGTAAACTTTTTAAAACAAAAGTTTTGAAAAGTCTCCAAAAATCACAATAATTTTTAAGCTAATTTCTGGTCAGGGGCAACCATAGATTTGTGCAAAAATTTGCGACTTTCACATCTGGATTGAGGTGATAACTCTGCAGAAAAATAGACAATGGCCTATTTGAAGGGAGACTGTCTTGGGTGCAAAAAAAGTTGCAAATGAGCACCTGTGCCATAGAAAATCTCATAAGATAAAGAAATGGGTAAGCCAAAGCGTGTGCCCTATGATTTATGGAGTCTATCATGACTATAAGACATGGATGCAGAGTCGGTACCATGGCCGTCATGGGTTTGTAATTCTTGAACCCTCTTATACCATATATGTCAAAACTCAATTACCCAAGCATAAAAATGTTGATGTGCCATAAGGTGGAGGGATCTTCTTTATGCAATCCACATCTCCACAGTAACATGTAAGAAAGACGCGCCTCCAGTAGTGTATGTATGTAACTGCAAGGTTAAAGCCTATCCCTAATTGTGTAAAGTACTATCTTATCTTTTGCTTTCAGTTATGATGAAATCCCTTCATTATGGAAATCCAGTAAGAGTTAGGTACAAAACCAAAAGGAAAAAATATGACCACATAGAAGTCCTGACTCTTATATATTCCAAAGTCAATCTTTTGTTTATTGTGTAATTCGAGAATATTTGTCACTCAAATGTAAGAATATTTGAGGGAAGAAAGAAAAATAATTTTACCACTACTTAGCTTAAACTTCTTGTAAATTCAAGTTCAAACTTTCCACATGTAGCCACAGACTAGGCTGTAAAACTGTACCTTCTCCACAATTGTTTGCATTGGAGCGAATGCAAAGTGGGGGGATAATAAGAGAGAGATTTGGGTTTTGTGAGTGTGTAACTTTTTGCAAATGTGAGGTCTGTGAAAAGGTTATGGAATTTGTGTAGAATGGCGCGGGCCTGCTCTACGTGGTCAGCAATTATTTGCTATTCCCAAGGCAAGGACGGATATTATCACAGGAGAAATGAAGACCAAGACTTATTTCAACAGAATTATAATCCAGCAGAACATCCACAAAACCCCGTGAGAAGCCTTCTATGCGTTTCAGACAGTAGATCCAACCTCTTGACACTATACAGCAGAATCCAGTTGCATTTTTAGCCGATCCAGCATAAAAGAGAAGTCATGTGACTATGGTAACATTGCTATAAAGGTCATTGTCTCCTTAAGGAGAACACCTACTGTCTGACCCTAGTCAATAGCCTCTCACATAGCCAAATCAGTTCCCTACGCTGTACTGAGGAGACCCAATCAGGTAGTAACAGCGCTGTCTACAGTTGGGAGTCTGTTCCTTATGGAATAGATATACTGGTTTGGCTTAATCCCACATCATATTTTTAGACTTCTTGTAAGTCATACTTGATGTTAAGGGGGCTGCCTTTCAAGGTAGCAAAAGGAGGTATTGTGTTCCATTTAACACCTTGGAAAACTTATTTGCATTCTTCCCAGAATTCCCTAGTGGAGCATCTATGGCTTTAAGTCTCCACACGCCTTTAAGGTGGCCTTAATTGGCATTGTCTCCTTAAGGAGAACACCTACTGTCTGACCCTATAAAGGTCATGAGAGCATTGCATCACAAAGCATAAGAAAGCATAACAAATATTCATTGGAAAAGGAGAACATTTGTGTAATTTCACGACAAAACTCGATTTTGGAAAATTTCCAGCCACATAAGAACCAAAAAGGTTGTGGAATCGGGAAAGTAGTGGGAGGGGAAAAATATGGCTCTTAATGGCGCCTACCACTATCACGTAAAAGGAATTTCTGGTCTCTTTACAGCCAAAGAGTCTGAGTCATTGAGTATCAGGGAAAGTAGTGGGAGGGCAAAATATGGGACTGACCCTGCTATGGGGCTCTACACTATTACCAATTTGAAATCATGTGACAGATTGAAAATTTTTGCTAGTCACCTTACTTCCCTGTCCGTAGAATTTTTAGAGGATTCTTATATCTGTGGTGATCGGCATATTTTCATAGGATCACAAACCTGGCAAGACCCTTCCAAGTCTACATATATACGGCAGATGCACGTGTAAGATTGCTTTGTGTGTTCTGTTAATTTAGGATTCAATGTGCTGTAAAAAAAATGCTGTTTATGGGGTTATTCCAAAGACACCATAGTTGACTTGTAGATTGAGATGTACATGACCGACAAAAAGGCCCTCGAGCTCAGAAAGAGAACATTTGCCAAAAAAAATTAATTATAATCCGTCTTTTGTCCTCTCTGGGCCTTTTTCCATTGCCTTCATGGACTTCTATGTTGTGCAGGTGGACATAAGATAAAGACCCACAATCATCCAAATAGGAGAGGACAAAATCCCACTCCATGTCCAGAACATTTTATCTCCATGCTCAGTCTTCATTTCCCTTCACAACTCTCGACTTGAACAAATTGGGATGACTCCAAATTCCATATTAGATTGGGCTGATGCCCATAAAATAACTACATTCTCACTAACTTAATTTATAAGATCCACTAATTAAATTAAGTGTATCTGGCTTTACAGGAATTCCGAGAGGCAAAATAACATTTGTATAAACTGTTGTTATTTTTATTGGGACATCTTGGTTCCAGATATGATATTTGATATAATTTTTATGTGTCAAGCCCTACTATTAAGCTTATCCCTTGTTCCACAATATATGCTCAGTATACACAGATAGAAAAGACCGTTCAGGAGTGGAGGTCTAAATTTTGACCAATTCTCGTCATGGGGCATTTCCCAGGTAGTGACCAGTCATTCTTGACATCACTGGATTCACTTTTGTACTTGTTACTCAAGTTGTCAATTGACATATGGAATAGGAATGATATATGGGAAGGGTTGGGGGTTATGTAGGTGTATTGACATTTGCCAGAAAATTTGGGTAAAATGCTAACATCACATGTTTTCAGACCATAATGAGATTTTTAAAAGGGAGATATTAGCATTGGATGACCTAATTTCTTGTGGTATAATGACATTATCTAGGGGGGTAGTGATGGTGAGAAGTTAATGGCGATGGTTGAGGATACGGTTACAATGGAGAAGAAGATAATGAAGAAGATAAAGGTCTAAAGAACACAGACAAGCACTGTACATAATGCACTTGTGAATCTACTTGTTGATATTTATCCCACATATAAATTGTATAGTAAATTGACTTTTTTCAAGGATTTTGGTAGTGGTAGTGTGGGATCAACCCTTTAAGTACTAAAGAGGAACCATACGAACAGTCACAGGCAAACAATCAGGTTTCAACATAAAGTAACATCTCTTAACAACGTAAATCTTATGGTTACAAGTGGTTTGACACTATCTAGATAGTGCAGGTTGCAGTCCCCAGAATGGTCATTGATTGGACACCGCATTCATGATAGGACAATCTCAAGACTGATCATGGGACAAGACATATTAAAAGCATGTACTCTAGCAACGGACCAGGAACTTGAACAAGAAGGATGAAAAGGAGCAGCACTGGAATGTTGTCACCGAAATAGGACATGAACCAGATAGAGTGATGAAATAGTTACACGACCATGGATGGAATATGGTCTAGAACAGTGATTTTCAACCTTTTTTGAGCCGCGGCACACCACCAACCAAAATAGCACAAAATGACACTAAAACAGTCATATTATACATATAGATAATAATATAGATTCTAAATTTATTTTACTCACTCAGTCTGAAACCTGGGCCTGTTTCGATAAACACAAAAGGGATATCCTGGCAGGAATGGTGGAAAGACACACGAAGCTCTTCCTCAACAGTTCTCAGTTTCTCCCTGTTTTTAGTATATGGTGCTGATTATTATGTGGCTCATACACTGCAAAATAAAGGGGTACAATGAGAAGTACTATGGCCATTAGGCTAGAGTACAAGTGCCATCTCATATACTCAGCATATCAGCTGGTACTTGTAGTACTACAGCCTCATGACTATAGTATTTCTCATTGTTATATGCAGTATACTGCTGGAGTACTAAAAGTACCAGCTCATATGCTGAGTATTCTGCCAACAGTTCATATACTCAGGCAAAAGCTCATATAGTCAGCATTATTGGTGGGCATTACCCAGGCGGTGGGCAAATGCGAGAGTCTCTCCGCTCTCAGGATGATGCGCCGGCCTCGGTGACGTCATTTTGTCAAAGCTTGCACATGTGTTATTGTACACGTCTCCTACATTGTAGGAAGCCGTGACTGCGCATCGCTGCGCATTGCCGGGAAACAAAACACAGGGGACACTATCGCTGCGCATTGCCGGGAAACAAAACACAGGGGACACTATCGCTGCGCATTGCCGGGAAACAAAACACAGGGGACACTATTGTTTCCCGGCGATGCGCAGTCACGGCTTCTTACAATGTAGGAGACATGTACAATAACACATGCGCAAGCTTTGAACCTCGTGCGACAAAATGACGTCACCGAGGCGCATCATCCTGAGAGCGGAGAGACTCCTGCATTTGCCCACCACCAAGGTAATGCCCACCAATAATGCTGACTATATGAGCTTTTGCCTGAGTATATGAACTGTTGGCAGAATACTCAGCATATGAGCTGGTACTTTTAGTACTCCAGCAGTATACTTGGGGAAATTTCCCCGCGGTACACCCGACCATGTGTCGCGGCACACTAGTGTGCCACGGCACACAGGTTGAAAATCACTGGTCTAGAACATAACCTATGGCCAGAAGAACATCAAAGGAATCAACTGCTAGAAAACCAGAATTGTGTCAGGATCATAGGCTTTTATAGCCTCTAGTTGGATTGTACTGTAATTGTATACCAGGGGCAATTGGAACAGGCAGACTTGGTACATAGTTAATTGAGGAAAGGACCACAGGAACCGAAACCATAAGTTTATGGTCAAATCTCCAGAGGCGACAAGGCTTCTATACTGTAAGAACTGTGAATCTGTGGAATAGCCTGCCTCAGGAGATGGTCACAGTAGGGACCTCAGAAATCTTCAAAAAGGGTCTCAATGTTTTTTTTTTTTACGTAAAAATAAAATTAATATGTTATGTAATAATAGAGAATCTGTTCCGTTACATCCCTTCCCTTCCTTGGTAGAACTTGATGGACAGATGTCTTTTTTCAACCGTACTTACTATGCAAGGTGGATTTTGACACAGATTTTTATACCAATTTTCCCACGCTGTGTGAACATAACCAGCCCTACCAACAATAGGTTCCTGTCGAAATATGGAAATTCACCTTGTGTGTTGCTACCTTTGGAGGGGTAGGGACATGTTTATTATCAGTCTTATTATAAGGTATTTTTACAAATATTGGTTTGAGACCCCAAAAGTATGTTTCTGATCCCATCAAAGCGGCACTATTATAGGCTAGGTAGGCATTTTGTATCTGGTATACGCCTTTTAACCTCTGCTTCATTAAAGGAAATCAACCAGTATAAAAAAGTAAAAAAACACTGCAAATACTCAGCTACATTCCTTCTTGATCTCTTGATCCCGGCGCTTCACTAGTCTTGACACACCAGGATCACTTAGAAAAGAGACTTATAAAAAGCAGGTCGGAGCGTGGGGACAAGATGTCCGGCTCTTCGAGCTGCTTATTATGCATGCCTCCTGTACCTCCCTCTCCCATGCTGGGAGAGGGAGGTGACATTACACAAGAGAGATGTGAATTCACACCTCCTGCTTGATAGATAGCTCCCTCTCCCATGTTGAAGAGGGAGATGATGTCACACAGGGGATATGCATAATTAGCAGCCTGGAGCACTGGACATCTTGTCCCCGTTCTCAGTGCTTCTTTTTAGAAGTCTCTTTTCTAGGTGATCCCGGTATGTCAAGACTAGCGAAGACAATGGCCAGGATCAAGATGAAAAGGAACATAGGTGAGTATTTTCAGCGTTTTTTTTTTTACTTTTTCATACTAGTTGATTTCCTTTAAATAAATTTTAATACAGCATTTCCCTATAATCAGTTATACCATACGCGGCACCTATTGAGAATCGTCTTCTTCCCTCTCTGCTCCTTTTTTCGTCTCCGATACAACGTTAAGAAAACCTACGCAACATTTTTTTTTCCCATCCACTCTATTTCCAGCCAATAATTCTTTCCTTTTTTTTGTCCAGGCATGCCAATGATAACACATAGGTAATATATATGAGCCTTGGCTCGGTTCCGTCTTCGAGCACACAACATTTTCCAGTCCACTGATCCTCAAAGTGGTCCTTAGATATTTGCCCCGCAAAAAAAAAAAAATAATAATAATAATAATTTTATCCCTTTCATATTGATACCAAATATCTAAGGGAAGTGAATTTTTCCAAACTGTTAAGTTTTGGGGGTTTTATAGTTCTGCGCCTCGGGCACCAAAACCGACGAAAAGATCCTTAATCTGCCGACATTTTAATGTTTAACAAATATGTTTATAAGCGAAGTAGCGGAGGTTTATTAGCGTATAGATTTCATACGGTGAGGCGGAATGTGTCGGGGTCTTGCCTCGGAGAGTGTTATTCTAGATGGGCCCGCTTTGATGCTGCTGTAATATAAGAAAATTGTGTCTGTTTTGTCATGTGCGTTAACTTGGATGGCCTCTCGGCACAGCTGTGTTAGTACAGCTACGAATATTTCCTTGACCCCGGTTTTCTTGCCTCGAGGTTTTCTTCATGCCGACTGGAAGAAATTTTGATTAATGTGACGCTCTGTCAAATTTTGGACACCAGATTACTATTAAGTGCATCGTTATGTTATCTGACAAAAATGTACAGGCTTCTACCTGACAGATAGAATGGCCGGCAAGTAAAAAAGCAGAAAGACGAGAGCAAAGTAAAAACAAGGGATGTGCTCAGATATATCAAAGTTAATGTTCGGGTTTTGACAGACAGACAACCTCAGGTCTTAGTAAATCTTCCAGGAGTCTGTTTTCTATATAACACATTCAGCTGAGATTTCCTGATCTGTTATTTCAGGGGATAATAAACCATTAGTATTTTTTTTTTTTTTTTTAGTGCTTGTCATGCACTTGTGTTTTGCAAATGTTTATCCACTGTACATGTTATAATGATTCCTGTATAATTTTAGAATTTTTGGGTTGTCACAAGTTGATTTGATATCCATTAATAATAATAATTGCTTTATTTATATAGCGCGCACAGATTATGCAGCGCTGTACAGATCTTGCCAAATCAGTCCCTGTCACCAATGGGACTCATAATCTATTCAATCTAACAGTATGTTTTGGAGTGTGGGAGGAAACCGGAGGACCCGGAGGAAACCCATACAAACACAGAGAACACACAAACTCTGTGCAGATGTTGACCCTGGGACTTGAACCCAGGTCCCCAGCGCTGCAGGGCTGTAATGCTAACCACTGACCCACCATGCTGCGCATAATATTCATTATCCTAATCACAGTCTAATTGGTGTGGGTCTGGCCATTAGACTAAAGAAAACATGTATTTTAGGCATATACAGGCAGTTCCCGGGTTACGTACAAGATAGGGTCCGGAGGTTTGTTCTTAAGTTAAATTGGTATGTAAGTCGAAACTGTATTTTTTGTAATTGTAGATCCAGACAAAAAAATTTTTGGCCCCAGTGACAATTGGAGTTTAAACATTTTTTTGCTGTAATGGGACCAAGGATTATCAATAAAGCTTCATTACAGACACTTTACAGCTGATTATTGCAATTTGGGACTATAGTAATAGCATCCAGAGAGGTCATCAGAGGTCAGAGGGGTCTGTCTGTAACTATGGGTTGTCTGTAAGTCGGGTGTCCTTAAGTAGGGGACCGCCTGTATTTTGTATTGTCCAGCTGTAATTAAAGCACAACTCCAATATTTTTTCCACAAATCAATAGTTCTTGGGATTTAGAACAACTTTGCCTATAATCTCGAATACCTATGTGCAGCAGTTTCTTTATTATCCTTTCTTAGTTCAGCCTGGCTCTGCAGTAGCTGTGTCTCCTGGCTGTACCGTTTTCTCCTGTAACTCCGTATATTTGTTTGCAGATGTGATTTCACGGAGGGAAGGGGATTCTTCATCCCTGCTCACTCTCGAGAGAGGAGGGGAAGTTTATGGGATTGAGTCCTCTATGTGTTGCTCCTCCAGTCCCTCCATCCCTGTCAGTGATTCTGCAGAACTTTCTCTGTTTCTCTCTGCACCTCAAGCTGTACCATATACTCCTATGCAGCACACTCCCCCACCATCTTCTCTCTGGACAATTTATATACATGAGGGAGCTGTTAACCATTACTGCTTACACAGCACAGACTATAAACAACATGTAGCTGTTTCACTGCTGGTTTTAACTACTTAGTACATTGTCCATGCTCCTCCATGTGATGAAAGCTACCAGGCTATTTAATATATTGATGCTATTTTTACAATATGCAGTATTTAGTGGGTTTACTTGTAGGAACATAACTTTTTTTTCTTCTTAATTACTAAATCAGTGAACACAGGGCATCATGGAAATTGTGGGCAGCTTTAATTTGACTCAGCATCAGGGAAGATACAGGAAGAGATCAGTGTCCACCCACTTCACTACTTCTGGGCAAATTTTTTGACGAGCAGCTTCAAACAAGCAAATCCTAATATTCTGGGGAAAAGTTGGGAAAGCCACACAATATGATCATTGTTCTGTTTGTTTATAAAGGGGTACCACGTATGACAATTTGGTAAAAATCATGAACCTAAACTATCCTTAGCATAGGTTATTAATATTTTTTGTCAGGCTGTTATGCGGTCATGTATATCTTTTATTTTTACTGCATCTTCTGAGCTTTGTTATGTATCATTTATTCATCATTCATCAGAAGATGCATTAAAAATAAAAGATATAAATGACCGCATAACAGCCTGACAAAAAATATTGATGACCTATGCTAGGGATTGGTTATCAGCATAAGATTGGAGGGGTCTAGCAGCGAGCCTATCCTCAGATCAGCTGATAAACAGAAAGAGCAAGCAGTCAATGTAGTGATGCAGCTTTGCTTCAATTGAAAAAAATGAGAGCTGATATGTAGTAACCTGGTCTGACCACAACTCAGAGAACAGCACTGTCTGCTTCTTTCCTTTTCTCTGTCTATTAACTGTTGAGAACCATTGATCTGTGGGATGCTGGGTGTCCTAACAATCGGATATGAACTTGTCTAGGCTAAGCAGTATACTGACACTGATTAGCTGTGACTCCTACTTCAGGACGAGCATGTTCATCCTGGTAATCACGTTGGTACACTTTGAGTACCGGCACAATCACCAGAACAAGACACAGCCTGCCCCTTCCACATATTCCCTGAATGGAGAAAGTTCCTAACTAAGGAGACAGGCAGAGAGAAAGGGTTAACATTTGTTATCTGCACAGTGCCTCACAATGTGGTTGAGGGATGCCGTGGGGTCTGCCAACTACTGCCTATTATGTTCAGCCAGAGGGTATCTCTAATAGGCTGAACGTCAGTACAAAGTTGACAGTTCTAATATTCTGCAGTACAGTATTACAGCGATAAATGTATCAGATATGTATGTTCCCTAGTGGTAAAATAGGGAAAAAATTTTAATAAAATGGTATAAAATTATATTAAAATTTATTTGAATTAATAAAATAATAAATACCCCCTTAAACAATCACTGTTTTCCCCATAAGATAGTTCTATTAGTGTGTTGGCGTCAGTAGGCACTACATGGCTTATCTTGATTATATACTTTGAGCAGTGCAGGTTTTTCCTTTTTTTTTTTATATTTTCCCCATAAGTTAATATATAGTGTAAAAAAATCTAATTAAAAAAAAACACACAAAATGGGTCTTGGCACATCTGTAATAGGCTCATTTACTAAGGGTACCGCGGCCGCACTTTCCTCGGATTTTCCGACGTTTTCGGGGATTGCGCCGCTGGGACAAGTATTTAGAAGGGGATTGCGTCCACACGATCGGATTTTGGCGCAATCGCGCCGACTATTATGCGACAGAAATTGGGGGATGGGCCATCGGACAATTCAACGGATTCGGACTGAGCGCGGGATTTAATTTTAAAATTGTGTCGCAAGATCAAACACTTACATGCACCGGGAAGAAGAAGGTGAACTCTGGCGGACATGAGCAGGGAAGCGACACATGCAGGATATCGGGCGCACGATCTTAGTGAATCACGTCGGAGTGCATGATGGTTGGACACCCCGTATTTCGGAAACTCCTCTGGATGGTAAGTAAATGTGATGATTGGAGTTTCAAAATTTTTATTCCACTCGCTCACAGGAAAGCGTTATTACATTCTCACCATTTTACATGGATCTTACTATAAAATGAAGCCATTAGAAAGTACAACTCTTACTGCAAAAACAAGACCTCATATTTCGGTGCCGGATTAAAAAAAATGTAATCACTATGTCTTTAAGCATGGAGGTTGTGTCTTTAAAGTTTGGATATTTTTTTATCATTTTTGGCCCAGAAAACCCCTTGAGGACTACCCTATATTCTTGTTACAGTGGTTTTATTACTAGCTTACATCTTCTGGATCTTACAGTACGGTGTGGCTACGGATTATATTATCTCTGTGAGGAGCCTGGTATAATATGAGCACACACTGGCTGACACTAGGTGCAGAGCTGGGTGCTGGTGCTTGGTGTACACAGCACGCTGAGGCATTCACTGCAGACGTCATCTGTGCTTTGCCCTCTAGTGGTCTATGTTCTACCAGCTACTTGTTTCTTAGGTACAACGTGAGGCTTCTTATACTGCAGAGGACAGATGAGACGAGATCTTCTGGCGTTAGTGTTGTGTACAAATACGGGGCAATTATTTCAAGATGTACTCTGGTTTGTAACCACATGTGTAGTGAGCCTACCCCTTGGTCATCATATTATGTAGTGCCCCTGTGTGTCTCCGTACGTTACGGATACTGAGGTGTAATTTCATCATTACTTCCGTTGATTAAGACGATCTCATATCTATCTATCTAAAAAATGGAAAAAAGTCCAGGGCAGTACAGCAATTTATGGGTGCAAATCCTTGGACCTTCGACTCAGGTCCTGTATAGATAATCCCAAAAAATGGGCAGTACTCCAAGATGTAGCATAAAGCAGGGAGTCTTTATTCCAGGTGCAACGTTTTGGTGGATTCTGAAATTATAGAAGACGTTTCTGTGGATTCCGATTTGGTAAAAGAAGGTGGGAATCCACCAAAACATTGCACCTGGAATAAAGACAACCAGCTTTATGCTACATTTTGGAGTGCTGCCTATTTTTTGGGATTATCTATCTCCTTATCATCTATCTATATTTAATTAAAATAGATAACAACAGGTAGATAATGCTGAAGTTAGTTGTCTTCATTGGACAAGGTTTAGCCCTCGATCTGGATTTTTCGGACACTTCTACATTCTTAATGGCGTTTGCCCGTGAATTGAATTTTAATCCCCCAGTGATGTTTACACCATAAAGATCATGTTTAATCCCCTTACTTTATAATTTTACTCAGTTTTATTGCTGTTTTAGCTCCTATCACTCAGTGATGGTCAGTGTAAGGTTCCCTCTGTGCTATGAGATGCTGTGTGCTGACAATGTGCTTAGATTATCAGGATACAGGGCTTATCTACACTTTTATTTAGCTTCTGAACATTTACTAGTATCAGACACATAGTCGTTAGATGGATATAACACACAATGATACACTCAGCTCTGCTAACTCACCTATAAAACACACATTCAGCACTGATATATGCCGCCCTCCCCTCGGATCCAGGGCTTATCTTGTCTGTAGAGGCGGTGTCTCCTCTACACGCTGCTAATGCTGGACGGGAAGTGCCGCTGTCTGTATTGCTCTCTGCCTCCTGCCCCTCCCCCTTCAGAACAAGAGAAGCTATCCATGCCAGAGGAATCTGCCCGACCATAGTCAGGAGTTTATGGATGTATCCAAGGACAACCAAAATGTAAACACCAGGACTAAGAAACAGTTTGGAATTATATATATGAAACCCTGTATTTTTGTTAATAACACTGAATTAGAGAATGTGTTATTTTGTTATCCTGAGTATATTTAAGAATTTTGTGCGAATACCGCTGTAAGGATGCCTCGCAGATCTGAACTTTTCCATTCTCACTCCCTATCTACCTATCTCAATCTGGCTACGTTATTACAAGAGCTAACTAAGTATTTTATTGATGAGAAGGTTCCCCTTAATGAAGTCTCCTTGATTTTTTTACAGGTATTGAAGTCCATTTTGCTGTTTCCAACTATTGAGAGGATGGCGCAGTCACCACAGGGCAAGATAATGACGCCGTGGTTGTGCAGCCTGCGGTACGTGGTGTACATGCCTCTGTATCTCCTATCCTTCTTACCAGAGATCATGAAGACATATCTGGTGAAGTTAGCTCTGAGCGGGATCAAATCTGTAGATGAAACCTCGGTGGTGGCCTCACTGAACCTCTTCAGAATGGATTGTGCTGGTAAGTGTCACGTGCTTGTCCAAGCCGCCGCTGCTCAATTCACACATTTGTTTCCCTGCTGGCCCAAATGTTTACTTTCAATAACTTAAAAGCGCCTATAGGAGACCCTCCGATGTCTTATGGTAATGTCCACTTGGTTCAAAGGACTCTACTAAGGCTACATTCACACTAACGTATGGGGGGTGTATATACGGCCGACGTATATACGGCCGATATACGTCCCTCATACACTTCTATGGGCGCACGGCACCCGTACCGTTCCGTACCCGGGAAAAAGATAGGACCTGTCCTATCTTTTCCCGTAATACGGCGCCGTGCGCCATAGGTTGCTATGGAGAGGGGCGGGGGTGAGCTGCGCTCACCTCCTCCTCCTCTCCCCGTACACTGCCGTTGCCCGCTACGGTACGGTACGGGCGGGCAACGGCAGTGTAAATATAGCCTAGACTGTTTCCGACAGGTTCCGGATTATTAAAAAACTGAATACATAGTTCAGAACAGGTTTTTGTTTTCCGTTATTGATAACAGATGATATTGGATGGTCAATTAAAGTACAGACAGTCCCCTACTTAAGGACATCCGACTTACAGACAACCCCAAGATAAAGACGGACCCCTCTTCCCACTGTGACCTCTGGTGACCTCTCTGGATGTTACTATAGTCCCAGATTGCAATGATCAGCTGTAAGGTGTCTGTAATGAAGTTTTATTGATAATCCTGTCCCATTACAGTAAAAAGTTTTGAAACTTGTCACTGGGGCAAAAAAAATTTTTGTCTGGAGCTACAATTATAAAATATACAGTTTCGACTTACATACAAATTCAACTTGAAAACAAACCTTTGGAACCTATGTTGTACGTAACCCGTGGACTGCCTGTATAAGGAATGGAGAGTAAAGGGATGGCCTTCTGGTCATTCTCCATTTTTAGTTTTTGTTACGCTCTCCGTAACATTTTGATGACGTGCAACGTAACTGGATTGAGCTTGAGTTAGTTGTATCATAACACACACGGCACCTGTGATCGGTGCTGGGAGTTAACCCCTTAAGAGCCCCCATCAAACGGTCTGGCACCATTTAAATGGCGTCGCCACTCATACACTCCCGTGCAGTCGCTGCAATGCACAATACTGCTGGCTTCTGTCTGTATACAGAGGCGAGCACTGATGTCATGTGGACAGTGCATGCACCACTACAGTAACAGTTACGGACTGTAGCAGGAACACAGCTGTCGACCAGCGTCAGCCACTATATACAAACAGAATCCGCCAGTAACGGGTGGCGTGTGGCTGAGCGATCGAGGTGAGTATCAGTTCTTTATTGTTTTTACACTCTCCCATGCCATATAAAAAATAAAAATATTTGGACAGCCCCTTTAAGGCGTAGTTCACACAACAGGTTTTGCCACAGAATTTAACCTCTTCTTAAAAGGATACACCAGCAAAAAACGAAATTACCATATGTTCCATTATAGTATTCTAAATCTCACATATTCTTTCCCTTGCTGTTTCTATCTCTCTATATATTATACTAGCTGTATACTAGTAAATAACTGTTCTTAGCTATAACCAAATAGAATTGGTTAACAAAAATATTTTATATCTAACTATGTATCTATCTCTCCCTCTCACTCACTCGCGCTCACTGCTTGTCTCTCTGTCTCTCACTCACTGCTCACCCTGCCTGTCTCTTACTCTCCCTGCCTGTCTCTTACTCACTCTCTCTGCCTGTTTCTTCTCACTCTCTCTACCTGTCTCTGACTTACTCTCCCTGCCTGTCTGTCTCTCACTCACTCTCCCTGCATGTCTCACTCTCTCTACCTGTTTCTCGCTGTCCCTGCCTGTCTCTGACTCACTTTCCCTGCCTGTCTGTCCCTCACTCACTCACTCTGCCTTTCTCTCACTCACTCTCTCTACTTGTCTTTCACTCGCTCTCCCTGTCTGTCTCTCTGTCTTTCACTCACTTTCTCTGCCTGTCTCTAATTCACTTTCCCTGCCTGTCTCTAATTCACTCTCCCTGCCCACTGTTTTTCAGTCACTCTCCCTGCCTGTCTGTCTCTCACTTACATCCCTGTCTGTCTGTCTCTCAGTCTTCCTTCCTGTCTGTCACTCACTCTTCCTGCTTGTCACTCAATCTCCTTGCCTGTCTCTCACTCTCCCTGTCTTTCTTTCAGTCTCCCTGTCTATTTCTCTGCCTCTCAGTTACTTGCCCTGCATGTCTCTCTGTCACTCACTCTCGCTTTCTGTCTCTCTGTCAGTCACTTACTCTTCCTGCCTATCTCTCTGTCACTTACTCACTCGCTCTCCCTGCCTGTCTCTCACTCACTCTCCCTGCCTGCCTTTCACTCACTCTCCCTGCCTGCCTTTCACTCACTCTCCCTGCCTGTCTTTCACTCACTCTCCCTGCCTGTCTCTCATTCACTCTCCCTGCCTCTTTCTCTGTCATTCACCCAGTCACTCATGAGAAAATAAAATGCCTCATCTCTACAATAAATATAGAATTATTTTATTTTATTTTTATCTAAATATATAATAAATTACATATATTATGTTTCATAAAAATATTTTTTTTAATAAGACATCACTTAAAGCATTTTTTTCCAAAATGAGTTTAAAAGGTTAATCTCTTATGAGCATTGAAAATTTAATTGCATTAATCTGCCATATAGATACATTTCTTCAATTGGATGTTATTTAAAAAAATGTTCCTATGTGAAGATAATCTCCCATAAATGTAGCCATGTTGTCACTTAGAAACAAGATTGTTGTCTTTGGATACGACCACCGTTGCTGGAAAGATTGCAAAAAGAAACAAATTGATTTTGCTTATGAAATGTCCAGGAGTTACTGCATGTCCTACAGTCCTTCTGTAGTAATGAACTCTGAATCCAGGTGGTTGCACAGACATTAATAGCACATGTATGGCCAGAGTGCAGAGCTGGTTGTATCTAAGGACAGATATCTTGTTTATAAGGCACATTGTACATTATTTTTAAGAAATACATTTATTTTGAAGAAATGTACAGATGAATTAAAGTTAAAGTGAATGCTCAGACGGGAATATCCCTTTAAGGAGACATACTTCTCCTGTGCTGCACCAATTCTCTAGAATGCCCCTCCCTGGACAATTTGAATAATACACAACTTCAAAATTTGCCTGCAAATCAGATTGATAGCACAAAAGACATTTAAAAAACTAAGTTGAATTGTAAAATTCCAGAAGAGCAATACCGCTGGGTTGGGGAGAGGTGCAGCGAAGGAAAGTTGGGTTCCCACTGGAGGTCTTCTTTAAGTCTAAGACACATAATGAATGGGATACAATTTAATTCAAGGCAAATTATATCCAAATTCTGTTGCAGTAACTTTAGTTAATTTCTCAAAGTTTTTATTTTGTGAAATCTTACAAAAAACAACTATATATATGTATATATATATTTATGTCTTTTTATCATATCCCAGAGCCTTAAACGATAGCAGCAAAATAAACCTTTACTGTCAAAAGCCAGAAGGTGCAAATGTCCCAGAGGCTATTTACAGAAAATGGTTAACCAGAAAGAAAATCTGCAAATCTTTATTCCGTCGCCCAGGTGTTAGCCGAAATTTACTCAGGATCACATAAGGGCAGGATGTGTTATCTAAAAATTTGTCTGTAAACCCCTGTGTGACAGAATTAGATGTGTATAACCTGTTTGGAAAAACACTGGCTGCTGGCCTGTAATACTGGGTGAGTCACAGACACCTGCGAAATGTTGTCCTAGGGTACTCTAAAAAAAACCTTCACCCATGTCCAAGTCATTTTTCTCCTTATTTATTCTCTATCCAGAACTGTTTTGCTCTGCAGTCATCCTTCTGTCATTAAACAAGTCGCTGAATTGCTTCCCTGTAACATCTACCCAAACTGTACCTTTTTTTTTTTTTCCAACTCGACCTGAGTAATTTTTAACAAGACATATTTCTACGATTATTAAAGAGCGTTTGGTCTCGGCAAGAGGTCTATGAGTGTTAGTAGATGACCTTTCCTCTCTTCCTGTGGTTTGTTTATTATCCGTTTCTAGTGACGAGCTGAGGTAGAGGGACCAGGGCCAAATCCTTTCCTCAGACAAACCTCCTGAATTCTCCTCGGCAAATACTTTTTGAAAGCTGCGAGCCAAACGGCACGTAAAAAAATTAAAAAATGATACAACGCTGGGCAAAACTTGCACAGGATGCAGCTCGGTTTTAAGTACAGGCGGTCCCCTACTTAAGGACAACTGACTTACAGACAACCCATAGTTACAGACAGACCCCTCTGCCCACTGTGACCTCTGGTGAAGCTCTTTGGATGCTTTACTATAGTCCCAGACTGCAATGATCAGCTGTAAGGTGTCTGTAATGAAGCTTTATTGATAATCCTTGGTCCAATTACAGCAAAAATTTTGAAACTCCAATTGTCACTGGGACAAAAGAAAAAAAATTTGTCTAGAACTTCAATGATAAAATATACAGTTTCGACTTAAGGACAAACCTCCGGACCCTATCTTGTACGTAACCCGGGGACTGCCTGTACTAGATACACAGCTAATGTAAGTGTTACAAAACACGGAAAACCGGGGCATGGATATTGTTATACTTTAAGGACATCTACCATCAGTTTAGTGACGGTAGATGTGTCCTGGTAAGAAGTTCCTGAGGAACATTCCCTATATTCTGTAAAGAATCCTCGTACTATTAGCGCACTTTGATCAAAATCCATGTCAGAGAACCCAAAAATAGATTTTGAATTTATATACCGAATATATACAATGGGGCACATTTATTAAGGGTCCACACACCGCATATCCGTCGGGTTTCCCGACTATTGCGGTGCTTTTAACAGGGGTTTTTGGCGCATACGAACGAACGGATTTTGGCACAGCGGTGCCGAGTTTCATGCGGCACAAATCGGGGGACGGGTCGTCAGAGAACCCGACTGATTCGGACTAAGCACGGAATTTAAAATTCAAATTGTGTCGCAAGACAATGCACTCACATACCCCAGGAAGAAGAAGGTGCATTATCTTGGTGAATCGCGCTGGACTACATCCTCGTCGGACAGTCCGGATCGGGGATCGCGACCATACCGGGTAAGTAAATGTGCCCCAATATCTTTGTCAATAACATTGTGTGAACATATCCTTACTATTTCACACGCTTTAGGGAAAATTTGTCATTAAGCTTTTTGTAAAGGAGGGGTTATATGTGTAGATGCATCCATTGTCTTCTTTCAACAACACCCAGTCCTGTCCAGCAGTATCCAATACGTCGCCTTTACGTAACAATGGACATCTTCAAAAAAGATAGCAGTGAAAGACAAAAAAAGGGTGCTCCAGCAGTCACGGTCCTCCCACTGATGATTGATCTCTATAAGGATGTTCTCAGAGAGATTTTCTCTCACCTAGGGTCATGTAACATCTATGGCCAGTGCTGAATTGGATTAGACTAGCTACTATCATACATGTCTAAAGCTGAAAACCGATCATTTATGAAACAACCATATTTTACGGAATCCAAAAAACGTTTTGACAATGTAAACTTTTGAGAAATACACGACCAGGGCACCAGTTTATACAAACGATCCTGGAGTTCATAGTAGAAGCAGAAACAAGAAAAAAAGTGTCCTCTAAGCCTCAACTTACCCAGACTTGACTTGGGCTCAGATTGAACACTAAACCTCCCCTCTTTAATGATGGCTCTAGTGGCTATTTAGGAGACCACTGGAGCCTCAGAGGTTACTTTGATATCCCTGGTTCTACTTAAAATCATTGGGGGTCATTTACTAAGGGCCCGAATCACATTTTTTCCGACGGGTTATCCGAAAATTTCCGATTTGCGCTGATTTTACCTGAATTGCCCCGGGATTTTGGCGCACGCGATCGGATTGTGGCGCATTGGCGCTGGAATGCACACGACGGAAATAGGGGGGGGCGAAAACCCAACGGATTCGGAAAAAACGCCGCATTTTTTAAAAAAAAGTGACGCTTGACACGCGCTTACCTGCACCCAGGGTAGGATGGTGAACTTCAGTGCAATCCGATGAACTTCAGCACAGCAGCGACACCTGGTGGACATCGGGCGCACTACCTTAGTGAATCGCCGGAAGACCCGAATCCTCCACTGAGAACGCGCCGCTGGATCGCGACAGGACCGGGTAAGTAAATCTGCCCCATTGTGTCATAATGTCCACACAATGTTTCTGGTTGCTGGTGGTCAGATCACTGTATCATCTCAGAACGAGGGCCAAGAGTCACCTTAAAGAGAACCCGTTAGAGAGCATTGCCATTAGAGAGCATTGCCCCTATACCTTCATTGTCCCTCTACAGGCCTGTAAACCTAAGCAATGAGGTCCTAAAGCTGTATGCAAATGACCTGTGAAATGTCCAATGAGTCATTAGCATATTCAAGCTGTCCAGCTTATTCATGAGTGGGAGGTACAGCCACACCCCCAGTGCTTGACTGACAGCCTGTATAATGGTGTGAGGCTGTATAATGATGTGATGTATGATGGTGTAATGGCTGTTACATGTTCTTGGTGCTGGCCATGCCCCCTGCAGCCTGTGTGTGTATAGGAGTGATACAACAGCTCCAGGATGCAGCCATGTTATAGCAGAACATGTCAGGTACTTGTGTAGCTGATGTCTGTGTCTCTGTGTATTAGGAGGATGCAGGCGATGCAGCACACACACTAACTATGCTTTACTATACATTACACACAGACATGTGCAGGGGGAGGAGAGGGGAGGGGGAACAGGGGTGACATCACTGCCTCTGACCATGTGACCAGCCTAATTTACATAATAAAGAAAAGATGATTTTGCAATGATTAATGTATGAAATAACTAGATAAAGGCTGGGATGGATCCTTGTGAGCTGCTCCAACAGGTAGTGGTGACAGGACTAGTCCTTTAAGTTTACCCTACTGAATAGAGTGCAGGTGCTCATGCATTCAAGGACTTTGGAGATCGCCCCCCTGAAAGATTTCCCAGAAGTTCCATAGATGTGAAAAGAGTAACAATGGGGAGCTGTTCTCCATTCTGTGAGGGACACTTCAGGTAACTTTTGGTCCCCTTTTCTTTCCTATATTGTCGATAGAGGATGTATCTATTGCAGGAGAGCCTAGACTAGATCACACCCAAGAAATTGTGGCTTTATAAGCCAACTGTCCTTACTATTCCTTTTAATAAAAGTATATTTGTAAAAATTGGAAATTTATTAGTGTTCCCTTAATCACTGTGATATAACTTTCGACATCAACGTTCTTGTGCTATTTTAAGAAGAACCAGACCTCTTCTGCGTCACTGGGGTGGAAATAGAAGCAGACCTCCCTGCTGAGTGAAAGTCGTAATCTTGCCACAATAGACAATCCTGCAAGAAGCTGTGGTGGTTGGATGACTTGAGCCCTCTGTGGGCTTCTTTCCCCAGTGAATCCTTTTTTCCAGTGAGGATTTGTTCTTATCCAGAGCCCTATCCATACTGGCTCAATAAAAAGAGCCACATTTGCAGGGCAAGTAGGAAAGATTAATTCTCTTAAAATCGTTCTTACTCATATAAAAATGTTCTTTGTATCGGATCAGCACATTCCCTGGAATTGTTTCTTTGAAAACTGGGATTGAGTTGAAACAGAGGGAAATTAATTTTTGTGTCCAATCACATTTCAAGGCACTGATGGCGGCTTGCCTCCCATGTTTTATTTACTGCTAATTGTCTTGTTTATTTCATATATTATGTGGTTTTTTTCTTTCTACTATAAAACCTAACATTTCTCTGTTAGATTACATAAATCTGGACACGTTTTCAATTAAAATCTTTGAGCAAATGTTCCTGTGTTTTGATATTGCTGTTTTGCCCCCCCCCCCAGCTGTTTTTTTGGTTCATTCTATAAACGACTACCTTATGTGTCCAATACTGGTGGTCACACATGCCCAGCAGCTATGTCTCTACAGTTGGATGCTCTTCTACAAAAGTGTTGGAGTGATAACTAATATTGCACAGGCTTCTCCTCTAAAACTCTCAACACATTAGATGGAACAATATCTGTACAGTGAAGCACTTTTAACAATGGTTTGGGTGTGTTTAAATTAAGCTTGCCCCACCTTTCTTTCCCAAGCCGATGCAGGACTAATGTTGCCTAACTATTTCACATACATGAGATGGTGACCAACCTTGGTAACACTATCAGGTCTAGAGAGAGGGCAAAAGTTGTAGAGTAAGATTACGTAAAACATGAAATTTTTTCAATTGGAATCTTGAACTAATGCTCCTGTGTCTAGATATTGCTGCTAAATATTTTTGTAACACCCCTGCTGTATTTTTGATCCTGTCTAGAAATATCCACCTTAAATTTCCAGTTAGTGGTCGCACATGCCTAGTTGCAATGAGTTTTAGATTCCCTTCTACACAACAGGTGGAGTGATATAATAATGGTATAAATAAATAAAAGCTTTTTTCATTAAAAGCATGTTTCCGGCATCCATAGATCCCTGTGCAAGCAAAGTAGTTCCTGCCCCTCTGTCGGGGAGGCACCTGCTGTTTGTGAGCACTGCGCATGGAAGCTCTGCGCATGTGCACATCACCAACAGACGATTGTGAACAGCAGACACGTCTCCGGAAGAGGGGGAGAGGCAGCTTCTCTTGCACAAAGCTCTATTGATGCCGGAGATGCACTAAAAGATATCAATGACGAGCGCGTAAAGGTGGGTATGAACTGGCTACGGGGGGCGTGTAGTAGCCTTCGGCTCTGGAGCCCCATGAGACTATTACATGCCCCAAATAGCCTTTGAAACTAATTAGCATAATGTTTTATTAAAGCTTATTTTGTCAGCAGCTGCATTCCAGAATTAGGCGATTCATTTTGCTTGCAAAAATTCAATGATCAAATGGCATTGTATAAAATCCCAAACCAGCAAACTACACGCCCCTATGTCTGTGCATGACTGACAAATTCAATAGTTCTTGCTTCTCCTCACCATCACTGGTCTCATTAGGAGGACCTTCAAATTGTGGCGTTAATGGTGGACACTTATAAACTTGTAGTAAAAGCCCTGATGTAATTGCAGTGCTTTGCAATCCGCCAGACGTTGCGACTATTTTCCCCTGTACCCCATGTGAAGGGGGCGTGGCCAGCAGCATAGTGGGCCGTGCGGTACTTTCCTGACCCGAGCCTGCAAACTCGTTACAGCCAACGACCATTCAAACCCAAACGGTCGCTGGTAATCGTGCAATTCCAGCCTGGTGTAGAATTGTTCTCCAGACACATCAGGAAGCTCCGGCCTCCAGTATCTGGATAGGCCGCGTTTCATCATATGGCGGCATACAAACTCCCAGGCTATGATAAATCCCTCGCATTGAATGCAAGCATGGAGCTATTGTGAGTTTTTAGTACAAAAGCAGAAGGGTAAGTAACATCAGGTATCCAAACCAGAAGAGCACATGTCAATTAGAAGGTGGAGGAAAGGGAATTTGAGTATTTCCCTTTTTTTCCGATTTGCATAAAGAATAATAATTGGTTTGTGCTGCATAAACCTGCTGTCACATTATTTTAAGAAAAACTTGAGATGCCATGTTCAATGTTCTCACAATCAGGACCCTATTGACATATAGTGGTGATGACCTTGACCAATTTTCTTCACATCCTGTCTACATTCCCTTTATTATGTAATATAAGCAATGTTCACTTTACCAATGGATCCTAAGGAGTCTATACATAACACCGATAGACGGGTTAGCGCCTGAGAAGTCTGAGCCAAGTATACAACCACGATTTATTGTTAGTTGACACCCGAAAAAGAAGATTGTCCCGAGGAATGTAGAGCTTTATTGTGTGGACTTTATGTAGGAAGTTGTAAGCACCAGAAACATTGTGGTTACTGTATTTACATAGGGTTTAAGTTACGATAAGGAAAATTTATCCCAGGAAGACTATAAAACTGGAATAGTGAAGTCATCCATTCATATTTCACTTTTTGTGGATAACATTTCCTATTACAGCTACCTCCATCGTCCCTCCCTGAACTTGGGGAAACGGTTCCCCAAGACAAGTAGCTTGAGTAGTCTTCATGATAAATCTAGAGAAATAAATTAACCTAATAAATAAAAAAAACAAAACCTTGTGTGAAATCAAATTTTGTGATTTATTTTTTTTTACTTTCTGTACTTTATTCATTATGTTTGGCTGAAAACGCGTTTGGCCAATACGCTTGGGTCTAGTTCTGGCTTATGCCTCCTATGTTCCTTATCTTCTATTAAAGATCGAAGGATCGATTCCTCAAGACCTCCACTTATCTTATAATTACACCAGTGTCTATTATTACTTGGGGGAATGTCCACTGATTGATATAGTAGTTATCTCCTGGTGCCAAGGCCCTTCTCCTGTGGTTGGTCACAGTCGAGGAGTTATACAATCATAGATAAGCCCTAAACAGATTTATCAAGCATACAAGTTAATCTATCCAGGAAATTGTAACTCAAAAGTTGGTGTTCGTCATGTTTATATGGAGAGCATTTGCTTATACACCATTTATTAACCCCTTAGTGACCAAGCTCATTTGTGCCTTGGATGACCAAGCCCCATTTTTTTCAAAACTGCCATAAGTCACTTTATCAGATAATAACATAAAAACCTTTTACTTGCTGAATTGATTTTGAGCTTGTTTTTTCCGTGACGTGTTGTACTTCAAGTTAGCGGGAAATTTTGGTTTATATATTTTGCATTTATTAAAGGGATTATCCGGGTGTTAAAAATTACTGAGGGCAGTGCTGGGCTAGTTAAACATAATAAACATGTACTTACCTCGTCCGGCGCTGCCTCATCGGGCGCTGCAAGGATATGACCAAACATGGACAAGCCTTGCTCAACACAATATGGGATATATAGAGATATAAGTGAATCCTCGGGGTCCATCCTCAACCGACTAAGCATTTACATTATAGGGCTAACGAATCCTGTGGTAGCCGGGACTGATGGGTAATATAACTTACTCCCCCCATCCGACTCCCCCCCCCCCCCCCCCTCCTCCCGTCGCACCATTCAATCAAAGTGGCCTTCTAACTTTTTGCTGTTGGACCCGGCCATATGGGAAGTGATGCGGGGAATAACCATGTTATCAGTGGACTTTCCAGTTGGCCTAGAGAAGGATGACTTGTGTTATGGACCACACGAGATTTAGCATTCTTAATAAAATTCTATTTTTCTAATATCCACTTAATATACAGTATGTAACTTCTCCTCTGTAAACAGTCTCTCTACGTGGAAATCTCTCTGTAAGAATAAAACATGTTTTCTTGGACTGAAGTCCTTTTTTTTTTCTTCTCGTACGAGACCGCTGTGTATCTATGTTATGTCACTAAGGACCCCAGATGCTTGGCCAAGCTGGAGTATGTGGTATGGTTTTACATTCAAGAGGAAAATAAAAATTATTGGATCGAGAATGTGACAGCAGCGGATGGAATAACAGCACGCAGCACTCTCTTCTATGTAGTGTAAAGTGTAAGATGGAGAAATAATCACACTGGAGACTCCCGCATCTTAATGGCGCTGATCGCACTGGTGTAACGGAAGCTTGGCGCTCTCTCCTGACAGACAATTTCCAGACACAGTTTAATAGAGAGATTAATAATGTACTTAAAGGGAATGTCCATCTTAATTATATTTAACATTTATTAAAGTCTTTCAGCAGCAGAAATGGTTTTTCGAGTTCTCTTTGAAATCTGAAACTCGCCAGTTCCCTGTTTTGACTTTCTGTTGCTATGTCTACATGTTCCTAGCAACAAGCCAGCATAGAATCTATGATGTTTTCGGATACTTTTTTCCATTTTTTTGACTACATTTTATAGCTATCACATGTTCCAGTAGTAGAAAAATATGTACTTTATACTAAGTTCAATCCCCTGGGTCCAACCATACACAGCAGATAAACATCAAACCCGCTGATTGTGGTGGGGCCGGTTGACTTTCAACTCTCTTGGATGTTAAAAGGAACCTGTCCCGACCTGTCCACAAACTGTACCTTCTTATATAAACTGCACGGCCCCTGGAGGTCCTTTTAGCATGTTTCTATATTACAGCATGCAGGAGAAATCAGCTTTACCTCTTTTGTAGGATGCAGTCAAGAAGGTGGAGCTGCTGGACCAGGCAACCCCGCCTCCTGACCGCCATGCATCTTGCGTCCCAGTGCTGCGTCCTATTGGTGATGTCTTTTTAATCTATCCGGAGACCTTGCACATTGGAGCTAGAGCTGGGTGTACTTTTCCAGCTTCAAAGGTGCACCGTGCATGCGGTAGGAAACCTACCATCAGAGATCTACCTATTAAGGTAGATCTTATGGTAGGTTACTACTAACCTACTAATCTATTTTTCTATTATCCTATCATGCTTTCTAAACTTTGTCTACCTAATATGTAAATTTTCCATAGAGGCTACTAGAGTGTGGAGTAGCCTCTCACTCTTTTCACACTGCTCCCGCTGTTCACCGCCCCATGATAGCTGCTGTGTAGCAGCAATGGAAGCACTGCTATACACGTGCATGTCGGCACTAATACCAGAGCTATTGCGCATGCAAAGTTGTACTGGTCCCTTTGCAGGGAAACAGCCCCTCATCATGATGTTGCTACCCCGATGCTTCACAGTAAGTCTGCTGTTCTTTGGATGCAACTCCGCATTCATTCTCCTCCAAACACGACGCGCTGTGTTTCTACCCAGCAGTTCTACTTTGGTTTCATCTGACATATGACATTCTCACAATATTCTTCTGGAACATCCAAATGCTCTCAGATGGGCCAGATATACCCTGGCTTAAGCAGGGGGACACATCAGGCACTGCAGGATCTGAGTCCCTGGTGGTGAAGTGTATTACTGATGGGAGCCTTTGTTACGTTGGCCGCTGCTTTCTGCAGGTCATTCACTAGGTCCCCCCATGTGGTTTTGTTTTTTTTTCTTCGCTAATCGTCCCTTAAGCATATGACACATAATATACTTAGAGGTCCTATTGGCGGACCAGCGGTCCAGGCACTTCTCATTCTTCACCGGCTGCCACTTCACGGGCTCCAATTCTCACACTTGCGCATGCGCACTGGATGCCACCATCGCTGTACCTAGTGCATAGGGCAAGAACTGGAGCCTGAGGGAGTGGCGGCTTGTAAAGAAAGAGGAGTGCCTGGACGGCCCCCTAATGACCGCTGGACCGTCGATCGGACCTCTAAGTATGTTATGTGTCTTATGCTTAAGGGACGATTAGTGAAGTTTGAGTAAAGCCAGGGTTATGAAATGGGCAGCTTTAGAAAGGGGCTGGGGAGAAGAATTAGTAGGTATTTTTGGATGGGGCACTAATTTGTGGTGACAGTTCCTCTTTAAAACACATTTTGTAGGGCAAAATTTTACTAAAATGTTTTGCATTAGATAAGATTTGCTTTTTTCATTATTACTATCTACGAACAATTTTGTTAATTTTACTTTACTATTTAAAAATATCTATTTTTTCTCTTCAGCAAATGCCATGTACATGGGAAGTCAAGAAATGGTGAAAGTTGTTGAAAGGGACAATGCCACTATCAAGCAACATTTAAGCAAGGTGATTTACATTCCTTTTTCACATCATGTGTCGAAACAGTCTGGTGACTGCAGTCTGTGTCTGAGGTCTTCACTAAAACCTCCAGTACATATTAGCCAGTCATCTAATGTGAATGACCCCCTGACTTTATGATTGATGGAGATTATGAGTGGGCACGTTTGGATCCAGCTGCTCGATCATTTTCAGATCCGATCATGAATGGTTATGCTGAGAGAGATGGCTGCCGGCTGGTTCAATGTTTTGTCGCTTGAATGTGGCTGTGCCCATTAGGTTTAGGTCGGCTGAAGTCACTGATTTCAGCAACATCCACCAACCATCTGGTATGTATTTAAAGACTTCTTTCTTCCAAAAACAGCACCACACAGCCTTGTTTATCTAACCATGGGTAATCAATTTATATATGGGGCTGATCTTCATTCAGTCTTTATTGAGCCTTGGTGTAACACAATGGCCTTTACTCCTAAATTCTCCCAAATTCCTAGTTATGTTGTTGGAATATTATTCTATAGATATACAGATGGGAACACCCCTTTAACGTGAGAGAAAGTGGGCAGGTCCATAGATGGCAGTTTCCTACAAGCCCCATAATGCGTTGTGCCCTACCGCAAGTGTCTCCTTACTTCTTCCACTTTGCTATTGTTCCTACGGTTAACAGAATAGTCCTACATACAGTGACCATGCTCCCTGGACTTGGGAAGAATTTTTTCTTGCATTATATTTTGCCATTTGGCATGTACCAAATAACGTTAGCAATGACATTCACCACACCATTTTTGAATTTCGAAGAGTCAAAAAAGATCCTCAGGAGATCACAGATTTGAATAATAGCTTTTTATCTCATTGGGCCTTCAAAAACAATAGTAATATTGTAATAATTTACATCATGGGGAAGCAAAATGAATATATGATTGCTCGTCTGTCCAACATGCACAAAAACTATCCAGTTATATCGTTGACTTTGTACGTTCCTTGTCTTCAGATTTTCATGTTCTAGGATGAGATCTCCCATTACAGCCGATGTTGCCTTTACAAGAATACTTAGTAACTCAAGACGCTGTTTTGGCAAGTTTAATTGGACAAGAATCCTCACACTAAAAAAACTTTATAACCCATGTGCACATTTTACATCTTATTATTTACCCCTTGTGGCAAATTTACTTACTCTCCCGTTGTCGTTAAAATGTGTTTTATTTCAAAAAAGAAGAAAGAAAAAATTTGGAGTGGAGCTTTTGGTATACTACAATGATCTTAATGTACATGAAGCCCTCAGCGGGATCCTCAGTGTTATCTTTACCAACAGTCGAAGATTAGTGGAAACTCTGCTTTTGATTTTTGGGGATACCTTCGTCTGGAACTCAAAAAAAAAAAATTCTGGAAACTTTTTGTAACAGTTTAATTAGATGAAAGCTGAAGAGAACTGGCAACCTTTTTAATGTGTAGTTTATAGACAGGGCAAGTGGGTTACAATTATACGGGTTGGAAGTTTATAAAAACAAAAAATAAAAGCCAAGTTGCTTTACAGTTGGCAAGTTACCAGTCGAGAAGAAGAAGAAAAAAAACTCCCAATGCGATCAGAACGTAAAAGCCAATCTTAACACCTGGTTGTGCCAACGCCGGTGAAATAGATCAGTTATTGCTGGATCCTGCTTACATCTTGCGTTCTAGAGCCTATGGGAGATGAGGCACTAAATTATTCCAATCTCACACAGAGCGCAGATTTAGGAATACTTAGTACTGGCAATGGACAGATTGAAAATATTTTCCTTCGAGATTCCGGGCCTCCAATATAGTTGTGCTAATTAGTTCAATAAATGTTAGCTTTTACTTTTTTCATTAGTCTTGTTATTGGGCCAATCTACTGCGTATTGTACTCTTTTTTTGCATGTAAATTGTGCCAGTCAGCAGGTCACTTGCCATAAATTTGCTTTTCTATAGGGCAGTGGTGGCGAACCTATGGCACGGGTGCCAGAGGTGGCACTCGGAGCCATTTCTGTGGGCACTCACCAGGCAGGAACAAATCCACCAAATCTTCCTGCAGCCCCTTGCAACTTAAGCGCTATTTTAAAGCAACACTTCATTTGCTATTTGGAACTGTGGGAAAAGGTGTGGACAGGGCTACATTATCTTTGGAGGTCCTCCTGCTGGACCCTTCAATCTTCCTCTACAGAGAGACCCTAGAGAGAAGCTACAATGAGAGTCTGAATTTGCCCTCCTTCTTTCAACTGTATTTGTGGTCTCGATTTAGAGATGAGGAAGAACAGGTAGCAATAAGCTACTGCTTAAAATGCCATGATGGAACATCACGGTAAATAAGTGGATTTTGGTTGTAGTTTGGGCACTCGGTCTCTAAAAGGTTCGCCATCACTGCTATAGGGCATACTGCTGGGCGGGCAGCCATCTTAATGGTAGAGAAGCAAAAGGTTGTAATCGAGTTGCTCCCATTTGTTGTGCTGAGCTCTATATAACTATAGGGGAGCAGTCATTGCATACTTGAAGGACTTAATTTCATAGTTGCATAGTTATTACAGTTGAAAAAAGACATATGGCCATCGAGTTCCACCACGGATAGGATGTAAGAGAACACAATGCTATATGATGCTGAAGCACCAATAAAGAATATTTTAGACCATTGGAGAGTTTGCGCTGGAAATCTTTCTTAATTGGACTGCACCTTGCCCTTGCCTGGGGCGTTCCGTGTCTGCAACTCACCGGTCTGTGGAATTGGAGTAAGTAGAACTGACTTGGACTTTCACAATTCTATATGATGACATAACCATTGATGTTATTTTGATGTAAGAAGACATCTAGACCCTTCTTGAAGCTCTCTGCTGTCCCTGCTGTGATAAGCTCCTGAGTTGTACCTTGTCTTTTGATGTAATTTAACTTGGAACTCTCCACCATAGTTTTTGTAAAGACCATTTATATATTGATCATGTCCCTCTTAGTTGTCTCTTTGCGAGAATTAATAAATATAATTCTTTAAAACTTCCCTCATAACTGAGACCTTCCATACCCCTTATCATTTTTTGGCTCTTCGTTGAACCCTCTCCAGCTCCAAGTCCTCCTTTTTGTGGACTGTAGCCCAGAACTGATCTGCATTCTCCATGTGAGGTCGAACCAATGCCTTGTACAGTGGTATCCCTACACCAAGAATGCAAACCTCTTTTGATACATGACAAGTTCTTGCTGGCTTTAGAGGCAGCTGATTGACATTGCATGCTGCTATTTAATCTACGATATACTTTTTATCTCTTAAGGTTTCCTTACACATAAGAGAATTTGCCGCCAAAGCTTCCTATGGTTGGAAGCATGCACAACCATGATAGATCATAAGATCGTGAAACATTCCACTCTTTTATGGTAGCCGTTGACACTGAAAGCTGTACAGGGAGAAATGGAAGACATTTCTCTCCATTGTATAATGGAAGTTTCCGGGAAGTGCATCCTTGCTTCAGTCTTTGTCTACTGTATTTGATTGCGTTTCCAAAGAGTAATGCAATGCTTGGATGTCAAACACCCACCAGTGTGATATTGATGACCAATCATGAGGTTTCAAAAAGAGCCCTTTCACAGGTGTCCCCTGTGCTTCCCTCCGAGGCGGCGTCTCGGACTTACCTTTCCTGGCTCCTGGTCTTCAGTGTGCAGGCTGCACGTTTCCTGCGTTCCTGGGCGCGCACTCCCGCTCTTAGGGCGTGCTGTGACTCTTCTGAACTTTAAGGGCCAGTGTCCTTTCCATTGGCGCTTGTCACTTCCGGGTTTCTATATAACCCGGCGGTTTCCTTCACTCGCCGCGGGATCTTCAAGTCTTCCCAACTGAAAGCCTCCTGTGTGTTTCCCGAGGTCCCGTTCCTGTGTTTATGTGGTCCGTGTCCGGTGGTCCGCATCCTGTGGTCTGTGTCCGTGGTCCGCATCCTGTGGTCTGTGTCTGGTGGTCCGTATCCTGTGGTCCGTGCCCGGTGGTCCGCATCCTGAGGTCCGTATCCTGTGGTTCGTGTCCGGTGGTCCGCATCCTGTTGTCCGTATCCTGTGGTCCGTGTCTGGTGGTCCGCATCCTGAGGTCCATATCCTGTGGTCCATGTCCGGTGGTCCGTGTCCGGTGGTCCTTATCCTGTGCTCCGTGTCCGGTGGTCTGCATCCTGTGGTCCTTATCCTGTGGTCCGTGTCCGGTGGTCCGCATCCTGAGGTCCGTTTCCTGTGGTCCGTGTCCTGTGGTCCGCATCCTGAGGTCTGTATCCTGTGGTCTGTGTCCGGTGGTCCGCATCCTGAGGGTTCCAGCCCAGTGGTGACCTCCAGCCTTCCTGTGCTTCTGCCGTGCCTTCCAAGATCACGGCCCAGCGGTGTCCTCACTCCGTACCAGCATTACCAGTGCTCCTCTGCGTTCCTGCTGTCATCTCAGGTTGTGACTGTTTCCTGCATTTATTACCTTGGCTGCCACCCCGGGTCCCATACTCCCGCGGCGGTCCAGAGGGTCCACAGACTCCTCTCAAAGAGACTGTCAGATGGTACGCTCCTCGTGCATCATGACTGGAAAATCTCTTCAGCTCCAGAAAGGGACATTGGCAGATCTGTCCAGCAATGGTCAACTCCCACCATGACCACCACAATGCTATTAATCAAGCCCGAAGATAGAAAACTTAGCAATTTCTGTCTTAATATGAAGCACTTTGCTTTCGACTAGCTATTTCCACTGCATTTCATAAAAATAATGAGGAACATGTCAAGTCAATATATTATTACATATCTTTTTCGTGCATTCTCCAATTTGTGTGGTGTTTGCGGTCTCCCCTACTAATTTATGAACCAGAGATGGATCGGAGTTTAATTTGTAGCGGATGACTCTACCCTGTTATGCCCCCATTGTTAAACACAATGTGATATTTCTATGTGTATTTTTCAGTCCCTCGTTCTCGATTTAATTGGTAAAAGCTTCATACATTATTTCAGTGACTTTTACATATGACATTGCCTAAGAGTCAGAATCTTCCAATTAGTCAGATGGAAATTTACCAACCACTGACAATACCCCTAATGAACTACAGATATTTATTGTCCGTACGGGATTTATACCACTGTAAAAATCTATATATTATATTTATTACAATACAATAGTATAGCCTACAGCTTATTTTATTACAAAGGGTTGTGTCAGTATTGTATCCAGTTGATGTCCTGGTTTTGCCTGCATGTAGTGTCTCCTAAAGACCGCACACGAGCCTGGGGGGAATCTGTGAGCTCTTTCCCAGGATTCAAGTGCCCGTCCCTCTCCGTGGTCCACAGAGCATGATGAAAATAATAGGCATTGATTTACACCAGGGTACAAATAATAAATCGAACTCGAGAAGGTTTACACTCAAAAAGTTTATCTTTAGGCAAGAAAGACAAAAAAAAATGTTCATGCTTCGACTCTTCTTCTGACCACCACAGTAGAGCTGCTAAGGAAAAAAATAAGAGGGTATATAATAAAATTCTTTTATTCACAATTTCTTAGTGATAAATGTTCTTAAGCAGATATCCAAACAAGCTACCCACAATCCAAATGGATCCATGGTTCCAAGATGAATCCTTTTAGTGTTACCTCTTGCTTCGTAAGAAGGGTTGGACCTAGCGGCAAAAGAAGCAGGTTGACACTACAGTTCAAAGTGTAAATGGTGACTGTGGGAAATCTCTAGGACAGTAAACCCAGGACAATAAGTAGAGTAGTCTGTGTGAGGAAAGATCAGGAGAGCATGGAAGATGTTCATAGTGTCAATAGAGGAATTACCCGTTTACGAGCTATGGCCGCTCCAGTAGAGAGAAGATTTAGCAATAAATAAGAGATAAATCCAGGTCAGTCGGACTCCCTGTTCTACCCCTTTCACCATGATGGGCAGTAGTGTATCATCCGTTCTCTCTGCTTGAGCTTGAAAACTGTTGTCTCCACTGTTTAATCTTAGTCATTGAAGCCAGGATCCAGGATTTACTAGAAGATGATTGTATAAAACAGTAGAAAGAACACATGGAAAAATCAATCATTAAGACCAATCATTTCCCACCCTTGACCAATATTTTTTGGGGGAGTCATTTACTACTGTACTTGATCCCTTTTAACAGTTCTCTGTCAATGTTTTGCTTTTTAGTCGTACTTTCTCAGCATTCTGCCTCTTCACCACTCCGCCTAATGTCTCTACTCCATCCTTTTTTAAATTCTCGGAACTTCTCTTTTCTGACTCTCCTCAGTTCCCTTTTAAGACCCTTAACACCTTTTTTACTCTCCGTCTAGCCATCCTAATGTCCCAAACTCCACTTTATTGACACTGTCTTCTACTTGTTCTGTCCTGTATTTTTTTTTAACTCCTCTGCTCGGCAGGAAATTAGGAAATGTACCAATATACATCTATTAAATGTTTTGCATTGCATTCTTCAAATGTAAAGTGAAGCCTTTATCCTGACTGTTCATGAATACAAGCTTTAGGTCCTGAAAGGTTGTGTCACGGGTGCTCCTGCGACCCATTTCTCAGGTCCCTGGCGCACCCTTGTACCTCCATGTGATGCTACCCATTCCCGGCGGCTACAAGCATACTCACCCGTCCACGCTCCAGCATGGGCGTTTCCGCCCCCTTGGGCGCCGCGCATCAGCACTGTGAAGTTTAAAGAGCCAGCACGCCGCTAATCGCCGCTGGCTGGCCGTTGCTCTTCTATATAGCCTGCCTCTTCCTATGACTCATGCCGGATCTTTGTACCCAGTTGCCTTAGAAAAAGTGTTGTTATTGAGACTCTTGTGATTTATCCGTTGTGACCTCTGCTTCTTTTGCTAACCTCGATTCTCTGCCGCCTGCCTTGACTGTCTGCCACATCCCCGACTTTGATCCTGTGCCGCCAGTCCCGACTTCCGACTGTGAGACGGTCTGGCTCTTTGGCTACTACCGTGAGCAAGTCGCGCCTGCGGAGCTACCTGGTCTTATCTCTCTGGTGAATACCGGGTGCCACTTAGACTCCGCTCCCAGGTGTCGGTTTACTTCATCACTCACATCGGTTCAATGGATCCTAAAAGGTAGACTGTTCATGGTCATTTAGAGATAATATAACCCTCCATCTGAGGCCATTTTATGGTCAGTAATCTCTGGCTGATGAGGTAAAAGACAGGAGGCGTCACTTTACAAATCAAGAAAGCGGCACAGAACTATTTCTAGATGTATTTTGGTAAATTACCTAATATACTGCAGTACCATGCTTAAACATTACAAAAAACATGCAGTAAAGTGCCCAATCCCTTTAATGACTTTCAACTGCTTTTTTTAACTCTCTTCTCTTCCTTAAATCTCTCCTCAACTTCATACCTCCTTTTAAAGTTTTTGGATGAGTATGTTTTTTGCATTCAAATTTTTTTAAAAACAGTTCTTCGATTTTGGCATACAAGATTTCTCTTGTGCTTCACCTGTTGTTTGGAGCTCTGACATCCAACATTCCCTAAGTCTTTACTGTTATCTGTCCTCTTCCAACAAACATGTAACATTCTAACAAGCATGTAAGCCATGAACAATATCCTCCATCCACCTTGTAAACACACTTTTTGTCCTGTCCTAAGTTTTTCCCCACTATTACCTATGACATTGTTACTTCTCCATTTTACCCACATTCACTCGACATTAAGTGGTCTTCAAGGAACATTTAATTGAGCTTCTTTTTGAGTTAGTAGCTGCTTCTAACTCATAGGGTAAGTACAAGTCCAGAAATTTAAAGCTGAATGACCAGAGTCATCCAAAGTAAGCAATGCTAAAAAGGAAAACAAAACTGTATTGAACTTGTTGAATTTCGACCATCCCCATCCTTTGTTTTCAAATGGAAACAATCCATTTCCAGGGGGCAGCTCTACGCATCTTCACTTCTTTATGGGTAACTATTGAATCAATTTTTACCTTTAAACTATAAGCGAATCATGGTCACGGTCAACTAGGTGCAGTACATCAATCTTCTACATGTGCTGCCTGACAGACGAAATCTTTGGCCTTTACCCTTGATAGGACCAAGAACTTCTGAATCAAGGAGGAAAATTCTTGGGAATCCATATGACAGAAACATCCTTCACCAGTGTAATCGCTGCAAAATATTATATAACAGCGATTTTTGATACAAAGTAATATTTAACCTTTACGGGAAGGAATGTGTTACAGCAAAAACATACCGAATGGTTGCATAATTGGCGTAAGATGATCCAATCATGGCCTCCCTCACTGTACAGGCTGGTAGTCATCAGAAACACTAGAAAGAAGGGAAACCACTCCAAGCAGGAGGGACATAAGTAAAGCCATGACTTTTGTCCACTCGTGCCAGACTTGGCAGATCTACATCCTCCATGCGCCAAGAAGTAAGAGCCACCTCAGGTTCTCTCGAAGAGCAATGACATCACGTACTTGTACTTCCTTATCCAATCAGAGCCCATCGTTCAGCAGCAGCAGCAGCTGTCACTCATAGCAGCTGAACGTGAAGTCAGAAGTGATAAGAGACTCTCGAGACACGTTTAACAAGGAAACTTAATACTAGTAGTGGGAATTGAATAGTTTTGGTGTTACATTTCACTTTTTGTTATTTTCATGATACATTTAAATAAGCAACTCCGCATAAAGGAAATCTTCCAAATTATAAAAGACCTCAGCCAAAGCTGTCAAAGCTTAAGCTCCACACTACACTAATGAGCCGTGGCGTTCGGAATACAAATGGGATATGCCCGGAGGGACAGACAAATCAATGTAGTAATTACTGGGTGAGCCAATCCAGCCTCCCTGCACTCCTCAGGCTTCTATTGCTGGTGATTGACTTCTGAAGCAGCAGAAATATTCAGCTACGGACTTACAGATTTTATTCTTACCTCCAATGATTTATGTGTAAATAATGGATAGACCCCTTAAAAAGCTTCCCCTGTGTCTTTTGTGGTCTGGGTGCATATTGTATGGCACACAAAAATGTTGTATGTTAAAAAAAAATTTTGAGTGTGAAATTGGGGTTATAGTATCCCATCTTATGTATATGGTTGAGAACAAGTAGGAAAACTCATGAGGCATCTAAATTATGTGTTCCCCCGTAACACAAGACAAATTAATAGGCATGGTCGTAACGAAAGGGTAACGTTTTACTTGGCCCAGGAGTCTTGGGGGGGCTGCTGAGATGTCTCTTCCCTATATGAAGAGACAAGTATTATAAATCATACATTGTAGCTGTAGTCCTAGTATAGATTTTGTATTAGGGTGCCTTCAACCAAAAAGTGATGTCGACGACTGTAGATACTATGAGGGGACTAGACTATGGTGGACATTGGTGGTACTCCATGGTAAAAGATAGTATCTTCAGGTTATAGTTAATAGTATGAGACCCAACAAAGTATGTGTAAGAGGCCTCCCACCTAGATAAAGCTCCTACCCCAATGCAAAATATGAAACATGGCCCCCACTTTCTATCTGCCGTCTATTACAAGGGTTTCTTCATTTGTGACAGAAAGTAATTTTGATTTTCGATGGGGAAAAAGGCAATACTATTCCCATGTATTGCGGACCTTTTGGGGAGAATTTAACATACAATGCTCCATGCGCCGATAACTGTAGAAGGCAGTGCCGGATACACCAACAGGCTCCGCCCTCCTTGTGTATCCTGCAGGCAGCTTGAGCTGCTATACTTCTGGAGCAGAAAGCACGGACAACCCACACGCCTCTTGGTGGGGATGTGGTGTAAAGGAGGAAATAATCCCGATTACTGGCGGTTCACAAATATTTGCTGTTATTTCAGGGATTAAATGACAAAAAATGGGGGGTACAAGTCCTGATAAATCTCCCCCCTTGTATGTGTGTGCATATACTGCGTGTATATATAAAAACTTTAAAAAAAAAAAAAGGAGGCAAAAATGTGTTAAACAAATTAGGATTATGTAAAAATACTTATAGAAGTCGTAGTGGAGCTTACTGGTAAGTGTTGCTATTTCCCCAGCAGATGCCCCGGCTCCGGCTAGTGCAGATGTATCCAGATTAATAGATGCATTAAAAAACATATTTTTCATGTACGCAGCTGCTAATATCTGACTAATGTATCATAAAAAATTATGGGCAGCATCTCACTCAACATCTGCTCCGATCTTTGTTTTGTCTGTTTTGAATTATTTACACAAAATATGTTTTCTCGCGATTTTGCATGTTTCCTGCTCAGCAGCAACAAGCTGCCGACACCTCCTGAGCTCCCCACGTTTCATATAATTCCCGTGGCTTTTTATGTTGTGTCTTTGCTTTGGATCGTGAAATGTCCACAAAAATAGAAGGGGGAAACGTTAAACGTCAGCTTCAAGTTCACTGTAGTGTGATATTCATATTAAAATTCCTATCACATGGCAGCCTGCATTATGCATAGGGTATATAGGGTCTTTGGGGGAGATTTATCAGAAGTGGCTTAGGCAAAACAGTTCTTGTTGCTCATAGAAACCAATCAGAGGTCAGCTTAAATTTTTATAAACAGCTGTGGGGAAATGAAAGCTGAGCTCTGATTGGTTGCCATGGGCATCTAGAATAGTTCTGTTCTCAGACACTTTTGATAAATCTCCTCCTTTGCGTTTTTTCAATTCATGAAAGCTACAAGTCTCCAACCTTTATATTGGTACGATGGCCATTTCTCGTCACATGTGACGCTTCAGTCAGGTCCCTCTAGGCACATGTATGAAGAGTCAAATGCCACTCACTAGACCTCAACCCAGCCTTGACGTAGGCTTTGGAACGTTGTCCTGCTAAAACACTGCGTCTTCCTTTTCTTACCCATAGCACTCAAGTGCACAGCAGTAAGCATAGCATTGTCCACCATTGATCCTGGTCAAGTATCCAATGTCTTTTACCTTTGTTATCAGGCTTTCTCCAGTGAACTTGACATTTCCTTCAATTTCTTGATCCGTTAGCCCTCTTTTCCCTTGATTTTTCCATCTTGTTGCATCTCATCACATCCAAAAAATATTTTCAAAACTTCTACTGTCCATCTTTTGAACTTTATTTTTAACAAACTGAAGGCTTCTTCGCCTTGTTTTCGAGCTACAATTTTAGACTTGTGTAATGCTCAGACGCCTGTGATCTTACTATCACGCAGCGTAGTAGCCACCTCCACTACCTTATTTGTCACGCTAGAAGTGATAGACAGACATCATATTTTACCTCAACATCCACCTTACTGTGGATTATGCTATTTCTCCCTTCTTGGGAAATTTTTTTATCATAGCCGCTTCTTGATTCTAATCAGTGACCTTTCAATTGACAGTCAACACACTGAGGTATTAGGGAATATGTGAACGGTTGTAATTTGTAGAATACTAGAAGAAAAATGTTGTTTTAGCAGTAGGAGCAAAAGAATCTGCATAATTGAAAGAATGCTAAATAGTCGAAAGATTTATGTATGAGATGGCCAAGGTGATTGTCTATATCATTATGGTGGTGTCATGCTCCAAGCGATAGTGGATAGTGAGATAGTGTTAGGGTGCCACTGCAATCCATATCCCGGATCAGAGGTGCACCCGTGTGCCTCCCTATGCCCCCGGAGCTAGTCTGCAGCCTAACTTACCTTCCCTGGCTCCGGGTCTCCACACTCCGCACATCCCCATCCCCTAGTGTGTGCGTGCATCGGCTCGGTAAGATTTAAAGGGCCAGCTCGCCGATAATTGCCGCTGGCTGACCGCCTGGGCTGATAAATTTCCAGCCCATCCCTGTGTTCCTTTGAGCCTTGTGCCCTAGAAAAAACTGTTCCCCTACGTCCTATGCGTTTATAGCGATTTCCCATTGTGACCTCGATTCCGTTCCTGACTTCACTCCTGTGCTGCCTGTCCTGACCTTCCGCTATGTTCTCGACTGTGATCCCGTGCTACCTATCCTGACTTACTGTCTGTCCCTGACTCCGTCTCTGCCTCATGATTCTGCACCTCGCTTTGGCCACCAAGTTGGACAAAGTCATGCCTGTGGAGGGACCTGGTGGTACCATGCTGCAACAAGTGTAACCTACTTTGTGGCGGGCTCTGGTTAAAACCGGGTACCCCTTAGAATCCGCTCCCAGGTGTCAACTTATATCATCGTCCGCTGTGGTTCAGTGGGTCCACTACCCCTGAATCCTGACAGATAGTAAGATGTGACATTCAAAAGTTCAAAACATTGCTCGGCAGATTGGTCTTTGGCCCAGAAGAGAAGACAACTGACCCAGGCATCATGTTCATTAGGGTATAAATACATAGAATGGGATGTTTAAAAAAAAGGCTCCTGATAATTTCTATTTATTCACCCACTATTGATATTCTACATGGATGTCTGTTGTCCTGCATGATTAGAAATCAGAGTTTCCTGGTCTAGTAGGGTTCCTCATCTGAATATACACAGTGTTGTACATGAATAAGATGTTCTCTGACACAATGACCCCACCACCCCCATAATGGTTCCAGTCAAGGATCTGTACTGAATTATCCAAATGAAGAAAATGATTAATACACTTTGAAGACCAAACTTGGAAGACATGATGTTCTTTGCATCAGGATACATAGGCTCTTCTATGTCTTGTGGCTAAGGGGAGACATATTGCTAACATCAGACATACAACCCCTTGTTATGTTGTCTCTATGGTAGACAGGCAATTGTAACATTATGTTCACATCTTGTGTTTGCCTACTTTTTTTGTGCTTCACACATATGGAACAGACGTGTCCTTCCATATTGCATAAGGATTGCCAAATTTATTATTAGTTGGCAAGCTTTTTTTATAGGCTCTGGGAAAGTTAAGGTTGCTATATATTTCCATGTCGCTTAAAAAACTTATACCATACCATTGTATGTTTTTGTAGTGAGAGTCAGTGAATGACGCGTGCAGCCGTGTTACACAGTTCTATTGTATGTCTGATCATATGTAGGGTGTATATACTTACTGTACATTGGCTTTAGCAGAGACTCCAGCCCTGAGGCCTGCAGCTATGGACTGTAATAAAGCTTGTAATTTATTATTTGTGTGACGAACTCCCACTCACGAATGACGTCATAGTGCAAGCCTCAAGTTTAACACATAAAGCCGCGCCCACCTATGCAAGTTGGCGCCTTTACTCTAAACTTTACTCTCTTAGCCCCGGCACTCACTTAGTTTCCTCACTGCCACCACCTATCTCTATACGATCACCAAAGGATGGATTCTAGTAGCGCTGTCTCTTCAGAAACTTAGGTTTTCTAAAGCTACAGGCAGAGACTTATTAAGTTTTAAAAATTTTATATACAAAAGTACAGTGCAAGCATAAAATATACTATTGTCAGATAAAAAAAAGTTATAAAATAATATACATATGATACACAAACAGTTCTAAATATAAAAGGGAATATAACGAATAGCCTTTCTAAAGAAATAGTAGTAGATATCCGTGTTCTGAGGCTGCAGCTAGAACATTTTTTGGGCGGCCTTCCAGGTGGAGTTGGATTCTTAAGAAGACTGACAAAGAATAAATTCTGGTATGCTTTTTTTTGAAATTTCTACCCAATCCTGCCCCCTATGTGATGTGAGAGGGGCATGGCTCTTACTAAGGTGTGAACTTGGGGACATATTTCCTAGTTATGCTTTATCGTCTTCCAGGGGAAGATATTCCTAGCACATTTCCATGTCTTTACAAATCCAACAATACCAAACACCATTATGAAATGTTGGGCCAATTGTCTAATATCTATTTTATTGGCTTCCTAACTCATCGACAAGGAGTTGAAATTGATGAGTTATGACCTGGCTGACTTTGAAGTATAGTTATCCCATACTCCCTAGAAGCCATTTTAAGGGACATGGCACACATTTGCATGGGAAGATGGAAAGTCTGCATCACTAAACATTTAGAATTCGTGGGACAGAGGAAATACATAGCGGGGGCAGAGTAGGCATTTGGCCTATTGGATAGGTGTTCCATTCCATTATCTTATAGCCTGAGCAGTTTTAGCTGGGGGGGAGGGTGCATCATACCCCATAACTTATCAAAATTTGCATAAGAAATGTAATGCAGAGTATGCAAAGAAATTATTGAAATATACACATCCCCTTTAAATAGTATTTACAGTAAAGGAAAATTAGACTTTTTGTATCCGAAACCTCTGCTTGTGCTTTTTAAGCATGGTAATATTTCTCTAATAATTTGTGTATTTATTCCCTTTGGTGATACTGATTTCACGAATTGCTCGATGTGCACATTTCTAACGTATTACATTTCTTATCTCCAGGCACTTGGCAGCCATGTTGTAGAAAATCTGCCCTTTACTTTTTATTTCAACCGGAGCAAAACATTTTGTTGCATAACTAACAGACACACAATGTCAAGCCGCACGACTAAAATTCTACAATAAATGTTCTGTGTTTTCGCAGTTGATTTTCTACTACGGCGCTGTAGACAACTGGTGCCCGGTGCAGTATTATGAAGATATTAAGAAGGATTTCCCCAAAGGCAATATCTGGCTGTGCGATAAGGGTTACAGACACGCCTTCGTCCTGGACTCCAGCAAAGAAGTAGCATCTCTGGTTATAAACTGGTTAAATGAACAACCAAACCTCTGAGCCGCCCGTCTCCAAGGAATATCCGTAATCATTGCTCGGTTTTATGATATCAGGTTAGAGGTCATAGAATGATGGAGGTCATCGTAGCTTAGATATCATTTAGGATGAATTATGGCTCTTCCATCGCTTGCTTGGAAACACTTGAAAAAAAAAATTATCTGTCATCAAGGCCCAGAAGCGTAACTTCTGGAAATGTGCCTAACCATACGTTTTAGATGGAAAATTTGGTAAATTACTGAAAAATTTGGTAGATCTTATCGCAGAAAAGTGAAGAAACTTTTATCTGGAATCATTAATGATTATCAGGGTCCGTGCCAGATGTGGAGAGGCCCAAATAATAAAATGGACAAGGGGACACCTTAATTTTAGACCACGAAAGCCCCCACAGCACTGGCACTTGCATAGACAGTGAATGTAAGGAAATGATTGGTACACTCTCTTATGATTGAATTGAGTGATAGGATGCAAGCTGAACCTACTTTCCCACCAATTAATGACCCGGCAATGGTATAACCTGGCAATTTTATTCTATATTTATATTCTATATCTTCTCACAGAACAGCTAATCAGTCCCTGCCACTCTATAACTTTCACTTTTAGCTAGATAAGGTAAGACATGCTGAGCAGGAAGACATAAACTGTTATGTTAGAAGTTAGTGCTTATAGCATTCTACAGCCAGGCAAGGAGCAGAAAAGCGTAAAGCTCACTGCTGAGAGCTAAATAAACACACACAGGGCAAGTTCATATAAAGCCTGAATAGGCACACAATTTACAGCATTGATAGGATCTCATGATTAACAGAGATAATGGGGGTCATTTACTAAGGGCCCGATTCACGCTTTCCCGACGTGTTACCCGAATATTTCTGATTTGCGCGATTTTCCCTGAATTGCCCCGGGATTTTGGCGCACGCGATCGGATTGTGGCGCAACGGCGCTGGCATGCACGCAACGGAAATCGGAGGCGTGGCCAAACGAAAACCCGAAGGATTCGGAAAAACCGCTGCATTTTTTTAAAAAAAAGTGTCGCGGGACCTGCGCTTATCTTCACTAGGAATAGGCCGGTGTACTTCAGTGCATTCCGTCGGGCCTTGGGGAACTTCAGCGCAGCAGCGCCACCTGGTGGACGTCGGAGGAACTGCCCTAGTGAATCCCGGCCTGACCCGAATCCACCGCAGAGAACGCGCCGCTGGATCGCGAATGGACCTGGTAAGTAAATCTGCCCCAATGTATAACTAAGGGGGAACATTGCAGCCTGTTTTGTTTTCTTTAGTTTTTTTTTCAAGATGAGCAGAACGTACAATAAGGTTGAAAAATGTTCACTACAAACCATGAAAAATTTCTCCAAGTCTGACCAATTAAAGAACCTTCAAAACTTGATTAGGACCAAAAGGTAAATAGTTAAAGAGCCAAGGATTCCTCACCTTTAACCATTCCATGGCTGATACTGCACGGTAACTATAGAAATGATATACATGGCAGTAATATATGTAAACCTTATTGAGTATCTCAGGTTATTGCTTATAGTGACTGTTAGCACTGGTGACTATTATGCAGGACTGTGTTTGTTGAAGATTATTTGCCAATGTGGTTTTAGGTACTTTTTACTATTGAAAATATATACCTGTGCCATCAATATGCATAACCATATGTTATAACTAGAGATGAGCGAGCACTAAAATGCTCGGGTGCTCGTTACTCGAGCCGAACATTTCCAGATGCTCGAGTGCTCGTTTCGAGTAACGAGCCCCATTGAAGTCAATGGGAGACCCGAGCATTTTTCAAAGGGACCATGGTTCAGGAATAAAATGTGTTATTTAATTGAAAAATAATGTCTTCTGATAATTTGCAAACATCTGCGATCTATTCTTCACTGTTCCGCGCGTATATTATCTCCCGACAAGTTAGCAGATGTAAAGAACAGTGAAGAATAGAATAAAAACAGTGAACACAGTGAACACAGTGAACACAGGATCATTTAAGATAAAAACACAGTGCAGAACACAGTGCAGAATAGATTACAGATGTTCGGCACATCTGCTTACTTGTCGGGAGATACGCGCGGAACGGCGCGAACAAAATAGCATGTGAAGAACAATATATATGTGTGTAAAGAACACATTGCAGATGTTTCCATAC